>PJEM01018121.1:0-19742 GCA_004023845.1 Helogale parvula
TGAGTGTGAAGTTTGGTGAGTTCCCTGTACATTTTCGATACTAGCCCTTTATCTGATATGTCATTTGCAACTATCTTTTCCCATTCTGTCGGTTGCCTATTAGTTTTCTTGATTGTTTCCTTTGACTTGCAGAAGCTTTTTATCTTGATGAAGTCCCAAGGATTCAGTTTTGCTTTAATTTCCCTTGCCTTTGAGGATGAGACACACTAGATTTTAAACCAAAGACTACAATTAGATGAAGAAGAGTCCTGTATCATAATTAAGGAGACAATCCAACAAGAAGATCTAACAATTATAAATATCTATGCCACCAAATGGGAGCACTCCGACATACAAATCAATAACAAATACAAATAAAATCATTGATAATAATACAATAATAGTAGGGGACTTTACCACCCTACCTACAGCAATGGACAGATCAGAAAATCAGTAAGGAAACAATGGCTTTGAATGACACACTGAACCAGATGGACTCACCAGATATATTTAGAATATTTCATTTTAAAGTAGCAGAATACACATTCTTTTTGGGTGCACATGGAATATTCTCCAGAATATATCACATACGGGGTCACAGGTCAGGCCTCAACAAGTACAAAAAGACTGAGATCATACCATGAATATTTTCAGACCACAACATTATGAAACATGAAGGCAACCATAAGAAAAAATTTGGAAAGTTCACAAATACATGGAGGTTTTGTATTTAGTAGACTAAAGAATGGGTTAACCAGAAAATTAAAGAAGACATTAAAAAATATATGGAAGCAAGTGAAAACAAAAGCACAGCAGTCCAAAACTTTTGGGATGTGGCAAAGGTGGTAATAAGATGGAAGTATACAGCAACATAGGCCTACATCAAGAAGCCAGAAAAGTATTAAATACACAATCTAACTTTACACTTAAATGAGCTAAAGAAGGAACAGCAAACAAAATCTAATGCCAGCAGAAGGGAAATAACAAAGAGTAGAGCAGAAATAAATGATCTAGAAAAAAAAGCAAACAAAAAACAATAGAAAAGATCAATGAAACTAAGAGCTGGTTCTTTGAATGAGTTAATACCATTTTTCTAAAAAGATTTTATTTTTAAGTAGTCTCCACACCCAATGTGGCTCGTATTCACAACTCTGAGATTAAGAGTTGCATGCTCCACTGACTGAGCCAGCCAGGTGCCCCACGAATTAATAAAATTGATAACTCTCTAGTTGCACTTATCAAAAAGAGAAAGGACCCAAACAATAAAAATCACAAGTGAAAGAAGAGAGATCACTACCAACACCATGGAAATATGACTATAAGAAAGCATTATGAAAAATTATATGCCAACAAACTAGGCAATCTGGAAGAAATGGATAAATTCCTAGAAACATACAAACTACCAAAACTGAAACAAGAAGAAATAGAAAATTTGAAGAGACCAATAACCGGGAAAGAAATTCAATTAGTAGTGAAAAATCTCCCAACAAACAAAAGTCCAGGTCCAGATGGCTTCCCAGGGGAATGTTACTAGATGTTTAAAGAAGAGTTGGGTCACCTGGGTGACTGAGTTGGTTAAGCATTCAACCCTTTATCTCAGGGTCATGGTATCAGGCCCTGCCTCAAGTTCCATACTCAGCGTGGAGCCTGCTTAAGATTCTATTTCTCTCCTTCTTTTTCTCTCCCCTGTTCTCTCTAAAATAAAAAAAAAAAATAGAGTTAAAACCTAGTCTTCTCATACTGTTGCAGAAAATAAAAATGGAAAGAAAACTTTCAAATTCATTCTATGAGGTCAGCATTACCTTAATTCAAAAACCAAATGAAGACTCCACTGAAGAAGAGACTTATAGGCCTTATCCCTGATGAACATGGAAGTAAAAATTCTCAATAAGATACTAGCAAATCAAATCCAACAGTACATTAAAAGACTCATTCACCATGATCAAGTGGGGTTTATTCCTGGGCTATAGAGGTTATCAATGTGATATACCACACTAATAAAAGAAAAGATGAGAACCATATGATCCTATCAATAGATGCAGAAAAAGCATTTGACAAAATACAGCATTCATTCTTCATAAAAACTCTCAAAAAGTAGGGATAGGGGAAACATACATTAACATCATAATGCTCATATATGAAAGACTCACAGCTAGTAACATCCTAAGTGGGGGAAAACTGAAAGCTTTCCTCTAAGGTCAGGAACATGAGAGGGATGTCCACACTCACCATTACTATTTAACATATTACTGGAAGTCCTAGCCTCACCAATCAGACGACAGCAACAAAAAAGGCTCCAAATTGGCAAGGAAGAAGTCAAACTTTCACTATTTGCAGACAACATGATACTCTATGTAGAAAACACAAAAGACTCCACCAAAAAATTACTAGAACATGAATTCAGCAAAGTTGTAGGATATAAAATCAATGTACAGAGATCTGTTGCATTTCTGTATACCATAATGAAGTAGCAGAAAGAAAAATCAGGGAATTAATCCTGTCTAAAATTGTGTCAAAAATCATAAGATAACCTAGGAATAAACCTAACCAAAGAGGTAAAAGAACTGTACTCTGAAAAACTATAGAACACCTATTAAAGAAGTTGAAGAGGACACAAAGAAATAGAAAAGCATTCCATCTTCATGGATTAGAAGAACAAATATTGTTAAAATGTCTATACTACCCAAAGCAATCTACCCATTTAATGCAATCCCTATCAAAATACCATCAGCATTTTTTTTAACAGAACTAGAACAAACAATCCTAAAATTTGTATAAAACCACAAAAGACCCTGAATTGCCAAAGCAATCCTGGAAAAGAAAAGTGAAGCTGGAAGCATTATAATTCTGGACTTCACGCTATCTCATGAAGCTGTAATCATATTCACTTACTTTTAGAGGTGTGTTTTATAAGAAAAGTATAAGTGGGAGGTGTGAGTGATGATTTACAGGTAAGTAAAATATAAAATGTCAAATAATGATTTTTAAGCCAAGGAACTTTAGTCAAAGAAACTGCTTCTCTGAAAGCAGCTTACCCAAATTATATCCATAGTGTTTGGAACAAATGATTTATTATATTCACGTTTACCTTGCAAACCAAGCCTATTTCAATCCCTAGCCAGACCCTAGAGATGACCTTCTTGGAAAGAAGAGAGCATTTCCTGTTTGCGGAAAAGCAGAAATTGTAGGATGGGGGAGGGGGCTCACAGAAAAGAGCAGGGAAAACAGTGGATGACTTAGAACCTCTTCTCTCTCAGTTGGTTGAGATGTGGCATTGAAGTCACTGGAGACTATAGAACAAACACTTGTGAAGTGGCTAATGGTAAAATAAAGTGTTACAATGAAGGATTGATTAGTGGGACAGTTGTTTACAAATAAATTGTTCCAGGCGTTCTCAAATTTATTCTATTAGAAACACCTGAACGGCTCATTAAGCTACAGTGTGCGGACCTTCCTGCATAGTTTCTGATTTAGTGAGCCTGGGTAGGATGAAGCCTATGACTCTGAAATGATCTCAATTACTTGGCACTTTGGTACAAATACTAAAACAGGAGAAGTCAGCAGCATTAAGAATGGAAAGAAAAGAATCCATGCCACAATTTTTTTAAGTTTTATTTATTTATTTTGAGATAGAAAGAGAGAAAGGAAGAGAGAGAGAGTATGAGCCAGGGAGAGGCAGAGAGAGAGAGAGAGAGAGAGAGAGAGAGAGAGAGAGAACCCCAAGTAGGCTCTTTACCAGCATTGCAGAGCCCAACTTTGGTCTTGAACTCACAAACAGTGAGATCGTGACCTGAGCCGAAACCAAGAGTGGGACGCTTAGCCAACTGAGCCACGCAGGTGCCTCCATGCCACAAATATTTTGAGTCAGAGGTGGTATAACTTGCTGAGTGATGGTGGTTGAATGACTACGAAGGTCCCCTAGGTTTGGGACAGGGTGACTGAGAGTACTGTGGGGTCCTTACCAAAGCTTGGAGTTTGGGAGTTGTTGTCTGCAGATGAGTGGAGAAAAACAGCAGTGATGTGAACGTCTGGATACAGTGACTACCCCTCTCTCAGCCATGAAAATTTCCAACTTTCCTCAGAGAAAATATCTAACCAACTCTGTCAATCTACAGGAGCTCGGAAAATCAGGTGAGGAAGGAGAAGCATCACGTTCCCTGTCTATTGCTTGGATTATCACAGCAACATTGTCAAAGTCACGGTGCCATGGTGTCGGAGGTTATAACATGGCAGAACGAATGAGCGGACAAGCAGGATGACACTCAACATCGGTGAAACAGAGGGTGTGGGAGGTAATTTCTGGACATCAGGGAAATAGATGGGGTGGTGTGTAGATGCTGAGGGGACGCATAAATGGGTGGCTGAGCAGACAAGCAGATGGCTGAGTGAGCATCGAGATGGCTATGCACAAAAGGTAGGTGCGTGGGTCTGTAAGTGGCGGTGCTGACAGTGACTGGTGTTTGACTGGGGGATGGAGGGACAAAGGACTCCCTCCCAGGGACCGTCATGCCTGGAGCATATATCAGAGATACAATGGGACCGCCTTCTGTGAATGTTTACATTTAAACTATTCATAAAAATCAAAGACTTGGAATGGTATAGAAAGCTAACACTTCTGTACTTGTGCCTTGAGAATTTAAGATAATATTTTTCTCTCCTTGTTTTCGCCTGTAAAGCCAAAGATTTTCTACGTCCTTTTTTTTTTTTTTTTTTGGAATCTTACTTGGAATCTTAACCTTTGTATGTGATATAAGTATTCTTAAAACTTGAATAGTACCATGGGAGTACTCAGGTGTGCACCTGTCCCTGCAAAGACCCAGTGGGCTCTTTGCACCCATGTCAGGGGAGTAAGGGCAATGCTGCTGTGTTCAGAAGGAGAGACGAGGGTATCCCAGAGCCAAAGGGGATAACTGCATTTTTACCTCACTAGGTTTGGTGGCAGACGTAGTCACTGCTTAGTAAAATAGGGGCATGAGTGCTAAATGTCAGGTTCGGGCTATAGGAGAATATCCTAAAAACTCAGACATCTGGCATCTCTGGCTTTTTAGGATGGCCTGAGGCTTCAGTGTGTTGCTATGATTGATGAGGATGGAGAAGAACAGAAGAACAGAAGAAGGGCAGCATCGAGGCTTTGACCTTGAGAAGTGGGAGCGCTAACAGTCAAGGACGCTCTAAAGCATAAAGCTCCTAAGGGGAGTCTGTCAGCCCCACGTTGCTAGTTCAGACACTGCTGCACCTCATTAGGTATGCGTTGGAGGCAATACAATTATGGGACAATTGTGGGACACCTGGGAACTTTCTAGTAGCTATTTCCCTCACAATCTAAACTAGTCCCAGGTGAGACCTTAGCTAGGAGCCTAAGGAATCTGGGACTCTTCATCTCTCTGGTCCATGACTTGGTTGAAGGGGAGCAGTCTTAAGGAAGAAACATAAACTTAGACTAAAGTGGACGCTTCTGGATGTCAGGCACTAATCAATCCTTGAGAGCTGTAATGGAGGCACCAGCAGAGGGTGGGTGCACAGAGAGGTATCTAGAGGGGCAGAAGTGGAACAGATCTGACTTGTTAGGGACTTTGGATCAGGCATGTGACCCATGGATGCGCCAATCTTCTCACCCTGAATAGGATGGCAGATGTAGTAAAATGTTTCTGCCTTCCTGATCATGGGGCCTCAGGTACATTTCTATCCTTCATGATGTACTGTTAATGAGAAAGAGTGTAAAGGTGGGGATGCAGAAGGGAATGATTCATATTTAGAAACTAAAGAGACTAGGGATGAATTCGTACCATATTTGGGGAGGACCTAAGGGAAAAGCCCAGATTTGTAAAATGATAGGTCTTTTGCTCATGAACTTGTGGCAGGAGTTTACTAACTTTCCAAAAATGATAAATTATTCATATTAATATATTGTTTAATATTATTAATAATAAAAGTCTCTTTTCTCAATCTTCCCGAAGTGTATGTTACAAGAAATTTAATTTTCCTTTCAGTGCTAGAAAATGGAACTGTAAGATGAGTGAGTGGATTGTTCAAAGTCCTCCAGCACTCAGAATGTGAACTGGGACTACAACTGAGGTCTCCTGACTCTCATTTTTGAGGCTAGTTCCTCTAGATTGGGCTGTTGGGATTGCCCTGTGGGGACACGGCAGACTGAGGGAATTGTACTGCCGGAGTCTCCCCACTGGGGACAAGACCTACAAAGAAGCTGAGCATTTACCAAATGAAATCATGGTAACATATGTCATCCAAGTGGTTTGAGGATCGCATATTTGGAGAAACTGAGGCTCAATCGTTGCTGATTATGGGATATGCCAGGCACCAAATCCACATGGGAAGTAGAAAACCAGGTGCCTTCTGAGGATATAAAACGATTAACAGAAAACATTAGGTTGGTACCAATAGTCCTGCCCATGATGGCTGCATTTAGTATACACAATGGCTAAATACTTAGCCATAGCTCAGGTGAGTCTTATAAATGAAAGTGCCATTTCTATTGATAATATAGTGTGTGAGTTATGGTTCTTGTGTATTTGGCCTAGTCTTAGATAAAACATATCTGTAGGTAGTAGGACTCACCTTCATGTTTTCCACTTTTGTATTCAGAACTTTATTTGTCTAAGACTGTAGAGGACTCCAGATAGGAAGCCAATATGATTTAGACTTGACGGAGGGTTGCGAAAGATGTCCATAGACTTTCAGAGGAGAAAAGGCTTTCAGTTTTTTATCCCTTAGGTACAGGGCATCGTCTCTGTAATGGGGAAAATATGGATAGTGGGCTCACCCTCAAGGCTCACTCTGTTTCAGATTGGATTTTGGAGACTGATCCAAGGTTTTGTCCATCTCTGCAGTCTTTGAACTGGCATGAAAAGTGGAAAGAATTATTATTCTGAAATATAATCTTGGAAAGCTAGATACTGAGGAAAACTTCTACAGTGTGCATACCTCCTGAGTCTGTTCAAATCAATTATTCTCCCTTCCTAATGTAGATAAAAAAGATGAAGATAATTTAGTGAAGCAGCCAGCCAAAAGAAGGGGAAAAATAGGGTTTCTCTGGTATGTATTCAGTTCTTTTTTTAATAGTTTATGTCAAGTTGGTTTCCAAATAACACCTAGTGCTCATCCCCACAAGTGCCCTCATCCATGCCCATTGCCCCCTTCCTCTCTCCCCATCAGCCCTTAGTTTGTTCTCAGTATTCAAGAGTCTCTCATGGTTTACCTCCCTCTCCCCAACTATTTCTCCCCCTTCCCCTCCCCCATGGTCCTCTGTTAAGTTTCTCTTGTTACACTTATGAGTGACAACACATGGTATCTGTCCTTCTCTGCCTGACTTATTTCACTTAGCATGACACCCTTGAGTTATATCCACATGGCTATGAATGGCCAGATTTCATTCTTTCTCATTGCCATGTCGTATTCCATTGTATAGATAAACCACATCTTCTTGATCCATTCATCAGTTGATGGACAGTGAGGCTCTTTCCATGATTTGACTATTATTGAAAGTGCTGCTGTGAACATTGGGGTACATGTGCCCCTATGCAACAGCACTTCTGTATCCCTTGGGTAAATCCCTAGCAGTGCTATTGCTGGGTCATAAGGGAGTTCTACTGTTAATTTTTTGAAGAATCTCCACACTGTTTGCCAGAGTGGCTGCACCAGTTAACATTCCCACCAGCAGTGGAGGAGGGTGCCCCTTTCTCCACATCCTTGCCAAAACCTCTAGTCTCTTGATTTGTTCATTTTGGCCATGGTAATCGGCGTGAGGTGATATCTCAGTGTGGTTTTGATTTGTATTTCCCTGATGATGAGTAATGCTGAGCATCATGTCATGTGTCTGTTGGCCATCTGGATGTCCTCTTTGGAGAAGTGTCTATTCATGTCTTTAGCCCATTTCTTCACTGGATTATTTGTTTTTTGGGTGTGGAGTTTGGTGAGTTCCTTGTAGATTTTGGATCCTAGCCCTTTATCTGATATGTCATTTGTAACTATCTTTTCCCATTCTATAGGTTGCCTGTTAGTTTTCTTGATTTTTTTCCTTTGCAGTGCAGAAGCTTTTTATCTTGATGAGGTCCCAATAGTTCATTTTTGCTCTTGATTCCCTTGCCTTTGGGGATGCGTCGAGTAGGAAATTGCTGCAATTGAGATTAAGGAGGCTGTTTCCTGCTTTCTCCTCTAGGGTTTTGATGGTTTCCTGTCTCACATTCAGGTCCTTTATCCATTTTGAGATTATTTTTGTGGATGGTGTTATAAAGTGGTCTGGTTTCCTTCTTTTGCGTGTTGCTGTCCAGTTCTCCCAGCACCATCTGTTAAAGAGGCAATCTTTTTTCCATCACATACTCTTTCCTGCTTTGTCATTGATTAATTAGCCATACATTTGTGGGTCCAGTTCTGGGTTATCTATTCTATTCCATTGGTCTATGTGTCTGTTTTTGTACCAATACTCTATTGTCTTGATGATGACAGCTTTGTAGTAGAGGCTAAAGTCTAGGATTATGATGCCTTCCATTTTGGTTTTCTTCTTCAACATTACTTTGCTATTTGGAGTCTTTTGTGGTGCCATAGAAATTTGAGGATAGTTTGTTCTAGCTTTCAAGGAATGCTGGTGCAATTTTTATGGGGATTGCATTGAATGTGTAGATTGCTTTGGGTAATAATGACATTTTAATAATGTTTATTCTTCAGATCCATGAGCATGGAATATTTTTCCATTTCTTTGTGTCTTCTTCAATTTCCTTCAGAAGTTTTCTATAGTTTTCATCATATAGATCTTTCATATTTTTCATTAGGTTTATTCCTAGGTACTTTATGGCTTTTCATGCAATTGTGAATGGGATCACTTTCTTGATTTCTCTTTTTGTTGCTTCATTATTGGTGTATTAAAGTGCAACCGATTTCTGTACGTTGATCTTGTACCCTGCAACTTTGCTGAATTCATGAATCATTTCTAGTAGGCTTCTGGTGGAGTCTGTTGGGTTTTCCATGTAGAGTATCATGTCATCTGTGAAAAGTGAAAGTTTGACTTCATCTTTGTCAATTCTGATGCCTTTTATTTCCTTTTGTTTTCTGATTGCTGATGCTAGGACTTCTACCACTATGTTAAACAACAGTGCTGAGAGTGGACATCCTTGTCGTGTTCCTGATCTCAGGAGGAGAGCTCTCAATTTTTCCCCACTGAGGATGATATTAGCTGTGGGCTTTTCATAAATAGCTTTCATAATTTTTAAGTAGGTTCCTTCTATATCCCAACTTTCTCGAGAGTTTCTATTAAGAATGGGTGCTGTATTTTGTCAAATGCTTTTCTGCATCTATCGACAGAATCCTATTGTTTTTATCTTTTCCTTTGTTAACGTGATGTATCACATTGATGGATTTGTGAATATTGAACCAGCCCTGTAACCCAGGAATGAATCCACTTGATCGTGGTAGATAATTCTTTTTATATGCTGTTGAATTCGATTTGCTAGTATCTTGTTGATTATTTATGCATCTGTATTCATTAAGGAATTGGCCTGTAGTTCTCTTTTTTTGTTGTGTCTCTGTCTGGTTTGGGAGTCAAAGTGATGCTGGCTTCGTAGAATGAGTCCAGAAGTTTTCCTTCCATTTCTATATTTTGGAATAGCTTGAGAAAAATGGGTGTTAACTCTGCTTTAAATGTCTGGTAGAATTCCCCTGGGAAGCCATCTGGCCCAAGGCTCTTATTCATTGGGAGATTTCTGATAACGGATTCAAGTTCTTCACTGGTTATGAGTCTAATCAGATTTTCTGTCTCTTCCCCGTTTCAATTTTGGTAGTGCATGTGTGTTTAGGAATTTGTCCATTTCTTCTGTGTTGTCCAGTTTGTTGACATATAATTTTTCATAGTATTCCCTGATTATTGCTTATATTTCTGAGAGACTGGTTCTAATCAATCCATTTTCATTCATGATTTTGTCTGTTTGCGTGCTCTCTCTTTTTCTGAGAATCCTGGCTAGAGGTTTATTAATTTTGTTTATTTTTTCAAAAAAGCTACTCTTGGTTTCATTGATCTGTTCAACTGTTTGTTTTGGATCATATATTGTTTGTTTCTGCCCTGATCTTTACTATTTTCTCTCTAAAATTCTGCTGTGTTTGGGGTGCCCTTGCTGCTCCCCTTCTATTTTCTTTAGGTGCTCTGTTAGATTTTGAGTTTGCGCTTTTTCTAGTTTCCTAAAATAGGCCTGGATTGCAATATACTTTCCTCTTAGGACTGCCTTTGCTGCAAACCAGAGATTTTGGATTGTTGCATTTTCATTTTCATTTCTTTCCATATATTTTTAAATTTCTTCTCTAATTGCCTGATTGACTCAATCATTTTTTAGTAGGGTGGTCTTTATTCTCCATGTTTTGGGGGGGTTTTCCAGACTTTTTCCTGTGATCAATTTCAAGTTTCATAGCATTGTGATCTGAAAGTGTGCATGGTATGACTCAATTTATTTATATTTATGGAGGGCTCCTTTATGCCCAGTATGCAATCTATCTTGGAGAATGTGCCATGCGCACTCGAGGAGAAAGTGAATTCTTAGCCTTGGGATGTATAGTTCTAAATATATCTGTCAAATCCATCAGTTCCAATGTGTCGTTCAGGTTCGTTGTTTCTTTAGTGATTTTCTGTCTAGTTGACCTATCCATTGCTGTCAGTGGAGTATTAAAATCTCCTGCAATAAGCACATTCTTATCCATAAGGTCTTATGTATTTGGGTGCTCCCGAATTCAGCGCATCGATGTTTATAATTGTTAGCTCTTTCTGATGGAGAGACCCTGTAATTATTATATAATGTCTTTCTTCATCTTTGTTACCACCTTTACTTTAACGTCCAGTTTGTCTGATATAAGTGTGGCTACTCTAGCTTTGTTTTGACTTCCAGTCGCATGATAGATATTTCTCCACCCCCTTAATTTCAATCTGAAGGTGTCCTCTGGTCTAAAATGAGTCACTTGTGGACAGCAAATAGATGGATTTTATTTTTTTTATCCATTCTGCTACCCTATGTCATTTGATTGGAGCATTTAGTCCATTTATATACAGTGTTATTATTGAAAAATATGGGTTTAGATTCATTGTGTTCTCTGTAGGGGTCATGTTTGTAGTGGTGTCTCTGGTACCTTGTGTTCCTTGCAACATTTCCTGCATAGAGGCCTTCTTAGGATTTATTTTAGGCCTGGTTTGGTGGTGATGAATTCTTTCAATTTTTGTTTATTTGACAAAACCTTTATCTCTCCCTCTATTCTGAATAACAGGCTTGCTGGATAAAGGATTCTTGGCTGCATATTTTTTCTGTTCATCACATTGAAGATTTCCTGCCATTCCTTTCTGGCCTGCCAAGTTTCAGTAGATAGGTCTGTAACCACTCTGATAGGTTTCCCTTGGTATGTTAAAGCCCTTTTATCCCTTGCCGCTTTCAGAATTCTCTTTTTATCCTTCTATTTTGCCAGTTTCACTATGATATGTTGTGCTAAAGGTCAATTCAAATTACATCTGAGGGAAGTTCTCTGTGCTTCTTGGATTTCAGTGTCTATTTACTTCCCCAGACTGGGTGTGTTCTTGGCTATAATTTGATCAAGTACTCCTGGAGGACCTTTTTCTCTTTCTTCTTCTTCAGGAATTCCTATGATAAATGATGTTGTTCCATTTGATCATATCACTCAATTTTCCATCTCCTTTCGTGCTCCTTGATCAGTTTCTCTGTCTTTTCCTTGGCTTCCTCTTTTTCTGTAATTGTGTCTTCTAATTCACCTTTCTCCTCTCTGCCTCTTGAATTCATGCAGTGGCAGCCTCCATTTTATTATAGACCTCATTATAGCATTTTTAAACTCATCACAGCTATTTTTAAGGTCCCTAGTCTTTGTATCAATACTTTCTCTGATGTCTTCCATGCTTTTTTTCTAGCCCAGTGATCAATTTTATGACATCCATTCTAAAATCTTGCTTCATTATGTTGCTTCTATCTGTTTTGAGCAGTTTTGTAGCTGCGACTTCTTCCTGGAATTTCTTTAGAGGAGAGTTCTCCCATTTCTTTACTTTGACTAGCATTCTGTCTCTTGTCACTTTTAAAAGTTTGTTATGCATTCTGCACCTGTTAGTATTGCTCTATTAAAGGAGGCTCATTGACTGTCCAGGGCCTGTCTGTTCAAGACGTGTTTTTTTAGTGGTGTCTCTTGGTTTCTCTTGTTGTGCCTTTGGTTATTTTATTTCCCTATTCAGTGGTATTTGGGTCTCTCCACCATATGTACTTTGACTTGTTTCTTGAGGTAGCCCTGAAAAGGAAAACAGACAAACACACAGGAACCAAAGGCATGGAAACACAAACACACAGACAAATCCAATAAACAAGCAAACCAAAAGGGGAAAGAAATAAAAAAGGGATGAAGACAAAAACAACAAAAGACAAAGGACATTCTAAAAGCATAAAACCAGAAACCCCAGCTACAAATAAAGAGCAGGGTGGAGGCAGTGCTGTTGGAAGAGCATATATAAGGAGAGAAGTGACAGGGGTGTGGAGGAAGTGCAACTGAATGTTGACCAGGCAGAAAGACTAAAAGGCTTAATTCAGAGAGAGGAAGAGGAGAATATAGTAGGAGGTGAGGAGAAAAAATGAAGATAATGTTACCCAAAGAAACTATATAGTCTGATTATTCTAGAGAGAGGGAGAAAGAAAGGTAGCATCAAGAGAATGGATTAAGTATGACTGTTTAGGCAAACCAATGTCCTGCATTCCCAGTCCAGCAGAGGGGAGAGATAAGAATGGAATAAGGGAAAATATATCTGAATAGCAAGAATTGATCTAGTCATGGCAATGCATCAATGTTAGTCTTGCCTGGGCTCTGAAAAGAATAAGGCAGTTCTTCAGCATGCATGGGCGTGGTTTGGTGTAGGCAGTTCCCGCCTCCACTGAGGGTCCCTCAAGCTGCTCCCCGAGGCCCTTCCTTGGTGATTGTGGGGAGAAGAATGGCAGTGCTCCAGTCCCTTCTTGAACTAAGCTGTTGCAACCCACGCTTTTGGGTCCGATCTCCCTGTGCCGCTGGTGGGCCAAGTTGTATTTTTCAAGCCCTGCCTGGTTTCCAGATTGTAGTCCAGGCCCTTTAATGATACCCACCCAGATGAGACATACTTCTGCAGGTGGGAGGCTATGGCATTCTAAGTGGATTGAGTAGGGGGAGTTGGGGAGCAGTGCCGCCTGGGATGGGGCACCCAGCCCAAGAAAAGCGCCACAGCTAGAGGGAAAGGATCTCTCTCCATGCGTCCAGCAGTTATAGATGGGATGATAGGATCCCTCTCTGTCCCAGGCCAAGGTTTTTCTCTTCTCCAGAAGCAATTCTATGAGCGTTTTCAGCCTCTTTCTCTTCCCCTTGTCTCTCCTCTGCTCTGCCTGAACAGGGCTCCCTCCCCTCCAAGCCTCCGGTCTCAGCCTGTTCTTATCTTCTCCAGTTCGCACCAGGAATACGCACCTATGAGGCTCTCTTCATTGTGGACTCTATCTCTTTTCCTCCCAGACTCTTGTTGATCAGAGTATTGTGGCTTTAGTCCTTCTTAGTTTGATAGACATGGGTGGGCAGAAAGTACAGAGTTCTCTACTTCTCTGCCATCTTGCCTCCCCCTGCCTCAGAAAAAGATAGTTTTAAATGAATAAAGCGCTCACCAGGGTAGGAAAGTAAGATGTGGCAGTGAATGTTGCAAGTAGGAAAGTACCCCTGTGTTAAGCGCTAAACCCTTCCATGTTTGCAAGTTTAATCGACTATGGAGTGTTTGTCCATAGAGTAGCAATGGAAACTAAATGCAATTAAAAGTGAATTTAGGGGTGCCTAGGTGGCTCAGTCAGTTAAGCATCTGACTTCAGCTCAGGTCGTGATCTCGCGGTTAAGGAGTTCCAGCACTACCACGCCCCCCAACCCCCCCTCCCACCCCCGCCTCCCTCCATTGGGCTCTGTGATGACAGCCTGCTTTGGAGTCTGTGTCTTCCTCGATCTCTGCTCCTCCCCTTCTCATGCTTTGTCTCTCTGTCAAAAATAAATAGACAATAAAAAATAAAAAAATAAAAGGTTTTAGAGGAGCGTGGGTAGCTCAGTTGGTTAAGCATTTGACTTCAGCTCACCTAATGATCTTGCTTTGTGAGTTTGAGCCCTGCGTCGGGCTCTGTGCTGGCCACTCAGAGCCTGAGCCTGCTTCAGATTCTGTTTCCATCTCTCTCTGTCTCTCCCCCATTCATGCACTGTCTCCTGTCTTTCCCTCAAATATAAGTAAACATTAAAAGAGATTTTTAAAATTGCTCTTAAATTGGGAGCGACAGAAACTGAAGACATTTCCAAAGAACCATTCAGTAATAATCTTGTCTCTGTGGAACCAACATAGTGAAAATCGGGTCGGTGCTTGTTTGATCCTCTGTGGGTCATCTTACTTGATGAGTAGTTGCTCATAGTTCTTCAAGACCTTAGCAGTTCTGTTCGAGCAGGAATATGGGGAGGATGTGGTAAAAGGGTAATAGGACATTTTCTACATTGAGAAGCCATGTTGTTACTTGGGGGTCATACCTTCCTCTCAGGCATCCTGCAGAGTTGCAGGGAACTCTTGGAAGAGGCTCCCACCTAAGAGGTCTACTGGTCAGAGTTTAAGTAAATTTTGACAGATGAATTGGAGATGCCTCATTTCCATGACTCCCAAATATCATGTGTTCATAAATTTTACCAAAAATTTCTGCCTCAGAATTTATCATTAGAAATCTATTTAACTTGACTTAAGATCTTGACTTTGCTGACATTCTTTTTAAGATGGACAGAGAAAAGGGCAGTTTTGGAGCATGGACCATTTTACTGGAAGGCAGACCTTGGTATAGGGAGTTACAGAGATACATGAAAGTATTTGTTCATAGATGAGGTGTTGAAGACAGCCATAGATAAAGGGAGGCAGAGACAAGCTAAGGCTTATCTACTCCATAGACATAAAAGTCAGTCCTGGTTTTAAAATCAGTAGGCAGCATTGTCTGAATTTTTCACTGTTCATCTTCTTGTTCAGGTGACATAGCCTTTCACCTGAAAATGTTATCAGGAGGTAGGAGATTGAAAACCATAGGAAAAATTATTATGGTTGAATTTATAGAAGTAGAGAATGTTGAAAAATAATGTTTCACTTGTTATAGTTTACGTCAGTTTATAATCCAGAAAATATATCCATGGAATCAGTGAATACATTTCCTTTTTAAAAAAAATTTTTTTAACGTTTATTTATACTTGAGAGAGAGAGAGTGCAATCTGGGGAGGGGCAGAGAGAGGAGAGACAGAATCTCAAGCAGACTCCAAGCTATCAGTGCAGAACTTGATGTGGGGCTCGAACTCATGGACTGTGAGATCATGACCTGAGCTGAAGTTGGACACTTAACTGAGAGCCACCCTGGCACCCCTACATTTCCTTTTTTAAAAAATATTTTTAATGTTTATTATTTATTTTTGAGAGAGAGAGTGTGTGTGTCAGTGACGAAGGAGCAGAGAGTGGAGGAGATAGAATGCCAAGTGGGGTCTGTGCTGTCTGCACAGAGCCTGATGTTGGGCTTGAACTCACGAACTGTGAGATCATGACCTGAGCCAAAACTGAGACTCAGAGGCTTAACTGACTGAACCATGCAAGGACCCCTCATTTCCTTTTTTAAAAAGTAGTTTATAAAGGTTGATCAATATTTGACATTAAATTAGGTTATGTTAACACGCATAGCCATACTATTATAGCAAAACTGTTACTAAGATTTCACAAGGACATTCCCCATACGTTTCCTACATTTCAGCTTAAGTGTAGTTGTGGGTCATGTAACATTATCTGCTTCATACATAAAATTTGTCACTGAACCAAACAACAGAGTTGGTAAGTAAAATCAGATTTTAAATCTAACTTCTCTGATTCAAGATCTTTCTACAAGAACCTGAATTTTCCCAATATTTCCTTTTGCAATAATTTCACCCATTTTACCATGATGGTTCTAGTTAATATATACATAAAGTAGTAATATATATATGATAGTTTTAAAAAACTCTCCAACCAGTTTTCTTCATAGTTTATCATTGTACCTATGATTGTCACCTACCATCCTCTCCTTGCCCTGGAATCTGAGGTTAAATTTGTAAGATGTGAGCTCCTAGAATTCTAATTCATTATCTTCCGACTTTCACAGCATCTTCCTGAGACCCCTTATGTCCTTAATGAAGGTGCTGGTCTGACTCTGATGCAGAGTGGATGTAGTTCCTTTTAGGCTCACACCTGTCATTTTGGATCATTCATGATATGAAATCTCAGACTAAGCCTAGCCAGAGATGTACAATATGTATTCACAAGAAGTTATTTTTATGGTTCTTTCATTCAGCAGCTTCTGTTCTCTCTGACTCTTTCTACAGATTAATAATTATCACAATTTTTAATGGGATGGAAAGCCAGACATGGGTCAAAGAGTTTAATTCTCCTCAGCCTGTCCAGTGACTGGGACACACGGGTCTCCTTCTTTGTCCTCTTCTTGATCATGCACTTGGTGACCGTGCTGGGGAACTTCCTCATTGTTCTTCTGATCAGACTGGACAGCCGACTCCACACTCCCATGTACTTCTTTCTCACCAACCTCTCCCTTGTTGATGTCTCTTATGCCACAAGCATCATTCCCCAGATGCTGGCGCATCTTCTTGCAGAACATAAAGTAACTCCATTTGTGAGCTGTGCAGCCCAGTTATTCTTCTCCCTGGGCTTGGGTGGGATTGAGTTTGCTCTACTGGCAGTGATGACCTATGACCGCTATGTGGCTGTGTGTGACCCCCTGTGATACTCGGTCATCATGCATGGAGGGGTCTGTGCGAGGTTGGCCATCACATCCTGGGTCAGTGTTTCCATAAACACGCTAATGCAAGAACTCAAAAATAAAATAACTTTGTACAAAACCTTACAAAACATATATATAATTGGTATGCCAAGAATAGCTTTATCTCACACCTTATGAAAGTTATACCCCCCAAAGCATGATCAGCTTATAAAATATAAGACTATAAGTTTTAAGAAAAAACATAGGAAAATAATGTTGTGATCTAGGCAAGAGACTTGGCAAAGTTCTCTTAAATGTGACAGAAGCATGTGTTATAAGATGAAAAATGATACACTGAATTTCACCAAGCTTATAAAATTCTATCCTGAGAAAGACTCTGTTAAGAAGATAAAAGGTTAAGGTACAGGCTGAAGAAAATATTTGCAAACCACACATTCAACTGTGGACTAGTCTCTAGAATACACAAGGAATTATCAAAGTTCAACAGTAGAAAAACAAACAATCCAGTGACATAAAGATCCATTTTACTGAAGCAGATGGAAAGATGGTAAATAAGCACGTAGAAAGACTTTCAACATTTATAAACGTTAGGAGAATGCAAATCAGATAAAAATAGCAACAATACCAAATGTTGATGAGGATGAGTACAAACTGGACACCCATACATTGATGATAGGAATGTAAAGTGGTGTAGACACTTTGAAAAATGGATTGGTGGTTTCCTTAAAAAAAAAAACAAGATAAAACAAAGAGTCTAAACACCTAACTATACGCCTACCATGCAACCCTGCCATTGTACTCCTGGGGATTTTTCCTACTTAGATGAACACTATGCTCATCCAAAAATCTAAAAATGAGTGCTTATAAGAGCTTTGTTGATAATAGTTCCAGAACAGAAACAATCTGGATGTCTTTCAACCTGTGACTGGTTAAGCAAAAGGTGATATGTACCCCCCATAGAATGCTCATCAACAGTAAAAGGGATTGAACTGTTGATACACCCAACAACCTGCATGAATCTCTAGAGAATTACACTGAGTGAAAAAGCCAGTCCCAGAAGCAATATTGTGTTTGATTTTATTAACACCTAACTCTTCAATTGTGAAAATTATGGAGAACAAGTAATGATTACCAGAGGTCCAGGAGAGGGTAGGGGCTACACAGAAGTGGGCGTGGCTCTGAAAGGACAACATGACAGATTCTTGTAGTGATGGAGCATTGGGTACCTTGTCAATATCAATGCCAATAACTGTGATACTGTACTATCACAGTATCACATTATGTCATATGATAATAATTTCTTTATGTAATGATAGCCTATTAAAAATCATGGTATCTTTTGTAAGTTGTTACCATTGGGGGAAACTGGGAAAAGGGCACTTCTGTATTATTTCATTCAACAGGATATAAGTCCACAATCTTAAAAGCACAAAATTAAACTAAAAAAATGTTTGAAGAGGGTAGAAGGCTCACCCTTCTGTGTTAAAGATCTTGGATGATCTTAATTCTTTTTCTTTTTTTTCAGTAGTGGCTAATACTTCATTAGCTTTTTGTACATGTAGATTTTAAATCTGTTTATGTGATGCTGTTATTTTTGTAACTTACATAGCACCATGAGGATGTACTAGGATGTCCATCATGCTGGCAGTGCTCACAGCAGCCCACTGGGCTCTGCACCTACATCAGGGGAGTGAAGCACATCTCTTCTGTCTCCAGAAGGAGAAGCAGGGGCATCTGGAGCCAAAAAGGCAGAACTGGTGTGTCCAGCAGATTTACATGCAGCTCTGGTCACAGCTTCCTCGACTGGGACCTTGAAGGCTAAAGTCTGGTTTGGGCTTCAGGAGCACGTCATCCAAGCTCAGAAAGCTTGTTGAGAATGGCATAAGGCTGTCATGAAGGTGTGAGAGGCAGAGGGATGGAGGAGAGCCTTCCACAGGGAGAAGGGCAGCGGAGAGGCCCTGGCCTGTGCATTGGGAGTGGTGGCAGCCATTAACATTGTCATGCAGGAGGCTCCTGGGGGGCTGGGCCAGTCTCCCCTGCCAATGCAGCTGCTGCCAAAGCTCATTAGGTCTGTGTGTGAGCTGTTGCTGAGCCCTTGTCAACGTCCTCCCAGTAGTGTCCCTTGCAATGGCAACAGGTCCCAGGTGACAGAGGATCCCTAGAGCCCACGGAATTTGGGGTGTCTCTTCACTATGGTCCATCCCTAGCTGGAGGGAGAGTTCTTGAGCAGCTTAAACTTAGAGGAAAGCAGACACATCTCCTTTGTCAGTGGTGATTACCATCTGAGTGGCATCTTCAACTGGTGGGAGTGTAGCCTTAGCAGGGACAGAGACAGAGACATAGAAATAAAGTGACTTGTTAGGAACTTGGATCAGGGGCATGAACATGGCTGGTGAAACCTCCTCAAGTATTGTGGCAACTGTGGTAAAGTAACTGTGCTTTGTAGCAACGTGAGCCTTGGGTATAATTTTGCAGCAGGTTTCTCAGTCTCAAAGCTTAATACTGACATTTAGGGGAAAGAGAGAAAGAAACTTAGGGAGAAGCTCACAAGTATGGAGTCGTTTGTGAGGTATTGATATTGACTAGCAAGTGCTGGTAATATTAGGATATTACATTTCCAAACAAGGTATATCATCAATTGTTTTATATCCTCCTATCTCAATTATTTTTTGACAGTTTGATTCTCACAATATTATGATTTTCTTTTTATTAACAGATGAAGATGTAAGACCCTTAACAGACGAAGATGTAAGATGAAGATTCAAAGACCCTTGACACTCAGAGGATGAACTGGAGGCAAGGTTTAGGTGTCCTGCTTCATCCCAGGCTTGGGTTCTCTAGAATTGGCTGTGGGGATTGCACTGTGGAGACTTGCGTGGCAGAGGGAATTATATTGCAAGAAAACACTAGTCTTAGCTACAGGGAACAAGGAGTTAAAGAAGACAGGAATTTACATGA
>PJEM01018122.1:0-19734 GCA_004023845.1 Helogale parvula
ACCACTCTTCATCTCCCAGCAATGTCAAAAGAGATGCCATTGACAATTGGTTATCTAGAGTAAAGGCCAGGGGACAGTAAGACAGTGATGGAGACAGAGCTCTCTACAAAGAGTGAATGCAAGAAAAACAATGAGCTTTCTCTGGGTGGCTGGGTAACTCAGGCAGTTGAGCGTCTAACTTTGGCTCAGGTCATGATCTCACAGTTGGTGAGTTTGAGTCCCGCATCAGGCTCTGTGCTGACAGCTCAGAGCCTGGTTCCTGCTTCAGATTCTGTGTCTCCCTCTCTGTCTGTCCCTCCCTTGCTCACGCTCTGTATCTCTCTCTCTCAAAAATAAACATAAGAAAAAGAATGAGCTTCCTCAATATTGAGGAAGTGTAGACACATTGTGCAATGCATTCATTTGTTCTTTTATTTAGTCATACGTATCAGGGAACATCTCGATCTTAGGAGCTGTGCTGGTCTCTTCCAGTGGTGATTCACAGCTCAAAACGGTGATATACATAAGCTGATGAACTGATTATTGAATGACAGGTAAGACAGGTAAGCACAAGGGGCACCTGGGTGGCTCAGTTGGTTAAGCCTCTGACTTCGGCTCAGGTCAGATCTCACGTTGGTGGGTTCGAGCCTCGCGTCAGGCTCGGTGCTGACAGCTAGCCCAGAGCCTGGAGCCTGCTTCCGGTTCTGTGTCTCCTTCTCTCTCTCTGCCCCTCCCCCCTCATGCTCTGTCTCTCTCTGTATCAAAAATAAATAAAACATTAAAAAAAAAGACAGGTAAGCACAAGGAAGGCATAGAAGGGGCTTCTCAGACAGTTTAAATGTTTGAAAACCTTAAAAGCAAGTTTCTGAAGGTTGGTGAGGGCTACGCTCTGAGTTGATGGTGTATGTGTGTGAGAGAAGAGAGAGGGAGAGAGAGCATGGCAGCAGAGGATGGGTAGGGGGCTAGTGGTAGGGGACGGTGGTCTAGAGAGGTCGTGGCATGAGCAGAGAGGTAATACCAGTGGCAGTGGCAGTAGTGACGGCACCACTACCAGAAACATCTGACGTAGTGCAGAATACTCTGTATAGACTGTTACCTTGAATCTTAACAGCAAATCTAAATTCTCACCATTCCACAAAAAAATACAATTAAACCACACCCAAATTAAGGAATTTTTCCAAAGTTCCAGGTGAAGAAGTTGGAATGTAAACCCAGGAAGAGAGTCAGGCTCCAGCGTCCACATGCACAGCCTGTTTGCTCTCCTGTGGCCACAGAAACATGGCTGTTCTTGATCTGATCACCAATTAGACATTGAAGGGTTTTAAGCAATGAGGGGACATAGCCAGATTTGTGTTTCAAAGGCAAGTCTGGAAGCCAAGTGGAAAGGGATTTGATGGTGGAGCACCGTAAGAAAGGTGACTAATTAGGAGGGTTGCAAGTTCCAGGGGAGAGAGCATGAGTGCCTCCACTGGGGGACTGAGGAAGAGAAGAAAGGGTCAAATCTGAGAAATGTTTGAGAGAAGGACTTGAAGAATATTAGTGACTAAAACCGAAGGGTGCATGCCAAGGAATCCAGGATTTCCGAATTTACGGACACAATGGATGGAAGCATCATTAACCATCTAGAAAACACTAGAAGCAGGGCAGGCCTGGGGGGGGGGGGGGGGAAGGGAGGCATGGAGAGAGTTGGTGTTCTCTCAAGCTCTGAACTTGCTGACCCTGAAGCGCCACAGGACAACCCAACGGGCAGGAGCAGAAGTCATTGGGATGGATGAACCAGAAGCTGAGCTGAGAGGTTAGAGATGAAGGCATCATCCACATAAAGGTGGTAATTAGAACGATGGAAGCGAGGGGATTGCCAGGGAGGGCAGGCCACGGGTGGGGGGGGAGAAGGAGGCCTAGAGAACACCTACGGAAAGCTGTCCAGGAAAAAAATATCTAAAGGATAAAAGGAGAATTCAGAAAAAAGATGAAACCATAAAAAATAAGGGAACAGAGAGCTTCAAGAAAAAGTGGTGACTGCATCTAATGATGCAGAGAAGTCCAGAAAAAGAACCACAACATGTCCCCTGGCTTAATAACCCTCAGTCCCTCAGTGAGCCTTGACAGTGCAGTGAGGTTGTGGCGTAGAGACAAGGAGGGAAGTGAATGAGTGGAGTGAATGGGAGATACAAAAACAGGGAGATTAATCTTCAACACCACTTGTCTAGGTAGGAAGTGAAAAACACAAAGACCTGGGATTAAGGGAGAGCTCTTGGGGATGTGAGAAATCTGAGCTCCTCTGAAGGACCCAGAGGAGGAACAAGTAGAACAATGGAATGATGGTAACGGAGGAGAGAGAGAGGACAAGGGAGTGAGGTCCCGGCTCAGTGGGACAGGATGACCAGGAGATGGTGGAGAGTGGGCCGTGAATGGAAAGAAGATTCCTTCCTTTGGTAGTGGGAACGGCGGACTGGGGGAGAAAGGCATGATCCCAAACGGCGGGGACATCTGAGAGACGATGCTCTAACACTTCCGCTTTCAGATTTTTCAGAGGAAGTAATGGATGAAAACATCTGCTTCGTGTGCTAAGGAAGAACATTGGAAGGAAGTTTGAGAAGAGAGAAGGGAATGGGTGGCGGAGAGGGGCCAGAGCGAGAGCTGCCCACCAACAAAATGCTTGGCCAGTTGTGCACAGAGCTCAGGCCATCCCCGGGTTAAGGGATTTCCCATTGGAATTCTCTACAAATCAGGCATGGGGCAAAGGCCATAGATGTGCTGTAGGAATTTGCCAGCAGAGTAGAGTGTAAGATAGAGTCCAGCAGACATGCCAACGCCAGTGTCACTGGTGACTCAGTCATGGCCGTAGCGGCTGCGCGTGCATGGCGTCCACACAGTGACTATCACATATCCCCCAATAAATATTGGCTCTTGTTAACAGCAATTAGTTGGTGATCTCCAAGATCACTCCCTATCTTACATTATAAAATCTGATATTCTCTTCTACAAAAGAAAGTAAGTGGAGACATATGCTTTTAACAGAAGAGCTTAAGATTAAAGCCAAAGGAATTTCCAAGAGGAATCGGTGTAAAATGCCCATAAAGGCTATTAAGGAAAATGATAGAATCCTGGATGACCTGAGGATCAGGACAGGTGCCCAGGGACAGGTTTGAAGCCTTTCCTCCAGGCACCAAGAAAACCACGTCCCATAATGTCATGTCCAACCTGCTTAAAAGGGGCTGCCCAGAGCTCTGTGAGGAGGACAGGACTGCCACTTTTGCTGTCCCTGCTGGAGCCCAAACCCCTCACATCCACGAGAAGACTGAGGTCCAGAGGAAGCAGATGCCATGACTGGTTTTTTAGGGGAAATCTGGACCAGCCACGCTTTCCGACTTCTGTCCGGCACGCTACATTGCCATCTCCCCAGCACAAACTGCACAGACATCGCGGCCGTGGTCACTGAAGGCCTGAAAACCATAGCAAAGACCAAGCAGCAGCAGATTTATGAATCGAGGCCCTGTTTCCACATCCCGGCACGAGGGAATCATCATTTAACATAAATAAGCCACAACATAACCTAGAGTAATCCTCAGCAAAAACAAAGCTAAGGGAGCCTGGGTCCCTGCTGTGAAATACTAAGTGTGTCGTTTAAACTTATTTGAAGCATGTGAAAGCCTGAGGGCCCACACATGGGCACCGAGAGCGTTAAGGCGAGGCGATTTCAGTTGGAACAGCGTTGTCCACCACCTCATGCTTATCAAGCACCCAGGGAGGGAGGCCCAATTATGGAATTAACACTGCTCATATCTGCTCAGCCAAATAGAAAGGAGCAACCCTATGAAGGGCCAGGCATCCAAAATGAAGCAGGGGAGGGCGAGGCCTCTAATTGCTCTCATTTTTTGCCCAGCAGCATGGTGCCAGTCTCCGAATCTCCCAAGCAGATGGAAGGAAGGTAGGGGTGGAGAAATCACTTCGCTTCATCCCATATTTCCTCCCACCCTTATCTCTTCTTCTCTGTTTCTCCTCTCTCCCTCCCTCTCCCTCCCTCCTTCTCTCTCTCGCTCTCTCTCAGCTCTTTTAGTTCAACCTATTAATGTTCCCAATGTTTCTACCCCCTCCCCTCAGCCCAGTACCCAGGTAGGGTCAGTTGGGTGAACTGAACAGATCAGAGTCAGAGAGATTTGAGCTTGGATCATTCCTTTGCTAATATAAGCTGTGTGATCCTAGGCAATGGACTTCACTGCTCTGAGTCACAGTCTGCTCATCTGGAAATAGAAGCCAACCCTCAATATTTAACCTTTCAGTGTGATTCTGAAAAATAAATAAGATGACAACTCCTGGTGTCTAGCATACTGGGTCTTGCCCAGAGGATGCACAAACTCTGATGTCAGTTACAGGCAGCCTTGTCCTGAGATTCAGATAAAATTGACCTGCACCCCACCACCACTTGTAGGAGAAAAAAAACTGGTCGACTCCCAAAGGTTCTTGGAGGAGGCATTCATGCTTCTCCTGGTTCCAGTGAATCAGTTCCATTTGAGGATGCATATTCTCCAAGGATAACCATCTCCTTTCCTCCCCACACACACTCCCAGCGGACCCCACCCTGACTCCTTCGTTCCCTCCAAACACTCTTGTCCTGTGACTGTGGCTTTTGCTGAACCGGGAGGGAAGAGAGATGTGCAACTTGCTGCAGCGAACCCTGACTGGCACGGACCTCACTCTGACCCTCCCTGCCCCAGGAGGCCCTCGCTGGCAGCTCCCTCCGCTCGCTCCAGCCTCTCCCTCCTCCCTTTCCTCATTCATGGTCCTCCCTCTTTTCTCCTCTGCTGATCCCTGTCCCCAAGTCCCCGTCTCTTACCCCAAGCAGTTGGCCATTTCCTCCTGTTGCCTGTCCACACCTTCATGCTTAGGGTTTAGTGGTTCACATCCCACACACCCTGTGGAAGGATTTTCCTAAACAAAGCCAATCCCCCTCCCTAGGAGGTAGTCTGGCGCCGCCTGTTAACACAACTGTTATGTTCCCTCTACTACGCATGTCCTCCATCAGTAAATGTGGGTGGTCTCTTCTCTCCTTCTGCTAAAATACACCTTTTCTCAGACCACCTTCCCCTGAAGCGCCCTTCCCCATCTCTAGGAAGCCTCCCGAGAGAAGAAGCCACCTGTCCCTGTACTGGCCTCTTACTTGCTTCTCAGTTGATTCCCCAGCTACACTGAGATGGCTCTCAGAAAAGTCAGCTTCCATGTGCAAAACCCAATGGCCTAGTCCCATTCCCTGTAGCAACTGACAATACGGGTGATGGACGCTTCCCGACCCTCAGCCTACTCAGTGCCAACCCAACCCTCCAACCCAACCGCAACCACCCCTTCCTTCCCAGGGCTCCCCTGTCCCATCTCCACCCCAGACGTGTGGACGCTCCTCCACCAGTAGGTCTCCCCTCTTCTCCATCCACACGGTGCTCCCACCTGCGTGGTCCATTCCAACAGGTCAAGGTCTCAGGAGGCCGGCAGGGCTGTCATCCTCCCCAGAGCCACATTTGTGAGCACCTCCTGGAAATCTCTAATGGAATGAGGAGCAGGCTCCCAAATCCAAACTATGCTCAGCATCCCCTCCGTCTCCACTGCCAAGCCCACACCTCTTCTGGCACGGCCACGTGTAGCTGGGCAGACACCAGCCTCCAGCCCTTGCAGGCCTCCATTGATTCACTCCGTAAACATTTATCGGGCCTTTCTCCCCAGGTAATCTCATTCATTCCCATGGCTTTAAATAACATCCATACGCTGACGAATTCAAAATTTATATCCCAGCCCAAAGCTCTGCTCTCAGCTACAGACTCATATATCCTACTGCCTGCTCAGCATCTCCGCCTCCTCACCTCAGAGGCACCTCAAACTTAATATGTCCACGGCAGGTTCTTCACCTCCTCCTCCATGAGCTGCTCCTTTTCCAGTCAAACTCATGTTGGTAAATAGCACCTCCAACCATGCGTTCACTTGACACCAAAACACGGACGTCACTTCAGTTCCTCCCTCCCCCTCGTACTTCAGCCTGCTACCAACCCTCAAGGTGTCTTGTTCTGAAACGTATCCCCAACCCACCCTTCCTCCCCACGTCCATGGCCACCCCCATGATCTGGACTATAATCACACCTGTTCCATGGACAATTCCAGAAGCCTCTCTCAGGGTCCTTGCTCTCTTCTCGCTTCCCTCACCCTCACCATACCGCACAAGCAAGCTCTTCAAAAACCATAAATGGAATCGTGCCGTTCTCCTACTTAAACCCAGCAGTGGCCTCCCGTTTCTCTTGGAATAAACTCCAAGTTCCTCATCATGTCCCATAAACACTTGCTGTCTCTCCAAGTTCCTTCCTCCATAATAACTCAACACCTTCTACGTTCCTCAAGTCAGGAACGAGCCAAGCGCTAGAAGCCCCTCTTCTTCTGGTGTGATACTTTTCTTCCTGGACTTCAGATCTCAGTGTAATCTTACCTCCTCAGAGAAGCCTTCCTGACTCTCCAAGCTGGGTTTGTAACTGCTAGGCCACCATTATCTTTTCTGACTCCACCCTGCTCCTTCCTATCATTTAGCTACTTTCTGGGGTTTTGTCCCTTCACTTATTTATTATTATCTCCCCTGTGAAGGCACAGATGATGTATGTTTTGTTAGCCACTGGATCCCCAGCATTGGAAACATTGTCTGGCACATAGTAATTGCTTAATAAATACTTGTTGAATGAATGAATGGTTGGAAAAATGAATGCATCTCTAATATGAAGGAGGTGTTGTGTTATGTAAGACACAGCCCTTGTTCCCCAGGGATGAGCCACCCAGTAGAATACAAACTCCTAATTATAATAGAGTTATTTTCTGGGAGGCATAGTCAGATGGTTTGGAAATGCAGAGGTAAGCACAACCTGCCTGCCTCAGGGAATTTATGGAAGAATTCACAGAAAGTTCACAAATAGGATAGGTATAACACAAGACAGGGTATTGGTAAATTTTGATTTTTTTTTTTTTGGTGTAGTTGATTGAATTGAAATTAAAATTTACCCTTACATCTTAGCTTGACCTCAACTCAGGTAATTATCTAATACTGGAGATAGGAGCTAGAAATTTTGAGTATCAGTTGAAAATATAGTCTCAGTCCCTGTAATAAAATAGGTAATCTGTTGGTATGAACAATACACATCCCTCCTTCCACCTCCAAAAAGCCCCCAATTCTACGGAGTCCAATGTGCCAATATTATGAATGTAAAACCACAGGCTGAAGATGTAAATGAATGAATTAGGGACAGAACAAGGATCGTGGGTTTTTTTTTTTTAATGTTTATTTATTCTTAAGAGAGAGAACAAGAACACAGAAGGAGTAGAGAGAGAGGGAGACACAGAATCCGAAGCAGGGTCTAGGCTCGGAGCGTCAGCACAGAGCCTGATGTTGGGCTTGAACCCACGAACTGTGAGATCATGACCTGAGCCGAAGTCAGACCCTCAACCAACTGAGCCACCCAGGTGCCCCAGATCATGTTCTATAAATGGCATTTTCTCTTTAGTATGTATGGGACTCATCTTAGCTATATTATGCTGTGGTAGCAAATAATCCCAGAATCTTAATGACTTTCACACCAAAGGTTTATTTCTTATTTATATTATGAGGAAATTGGGTTTATTTTTATTCCCTGGCTCAGGCGGAAGCAGCAGCTTCAATCAGGGACATTTTGGAGAACATTATGGCATAACCAAGTTATGGCTCTTCAAGCTTATGTTTGAAAGTAGCTAATGTCACTAACACATTTCACTGGTTGAAGTCAATCACATAGTAAGGACTGGCAACATTGAGTCAGGAAGTATAATCCTTGCAAATATCTGGTGATAAGAATACAGCCTACCATGACATATATACCTCCAGTTCATCACTTACATTGTTTCCACTACCATAAGAATGCTAAGAAATACTTACATAAGTTCCGGATAGGAAACATACTTACAGACAATAGTTACCACCAGGGACGGAATGAGGCAGCATAAAATACCCCCGCAAAGATACCATTCCATTTCCTATTAGCAATCTAATCCTACAGAACTAGAATTTAGGATTTCCAATAAGACTTCTGCCCATAACATCTATGTGAACAAAATAGCAGTTTCCTCTTCAAGACCAAGATTAAATAAATTTCAGTTCATAAATAAGAAGTATTTACCTTTTTCTTCAAATGCCATAATTTTGGGTAAAACTGAGAGCATTTAATAATGTTAGCATGTTTTATAGACAATACTGTATACAGAAGCTTTCGGTTGGCCTCAAGAATTAGGTGATCTTCTTTGCATATAATAGGCAGATTGAAAAAATAAATTTAGGGTCAGATCCAGAAGCTTCTCCATCCTACCATTAAGTGCAAATTCAGATGGTCATCGGAGAGGGAGAGCAGGAGCCCACCATTAAAGCGCCACAAGAACAGAGACCATCTCTTACATGTCTCTCAATCTCTCGAAGCTAGCATAGTGCCTAGTACCCAGCAGGTGCTCAACTAATGCTTCAGGCTAACACTCTCCTGGAGGGCAGGTTATATTAACTTTATAAACACTCAGTCAACGTGACCCCGGAATTCCAAGTTTAGAAATGTATCCTAAGAAAATAATCAGAGATGCTCACGAAGGAAACAATTGGAGATACATAGGATGCTTATCACAGTCCCGGGTATAATAGCGAAAATTATTAGCCACCAAAATACCCAACAATAGAGTACTAGTCAAATACATTAGGGTAGATCATATAATGGAATACTATACAACTATGAAAAGCCATATTTTCAAAGAACATTTAATTGTAAGGGAAAATAACATATACTATAGAGGACAAAAAGTTTGAGAGCTTGTAGGTTCACTGAATTATCATTTTTGTAAAATGCATACATAATTGTGCACATACATATATATCACATGCATGCATAATATGAGTCTGAATGAGACCAAAAAAATGATCTGTTACAAGGAAAGTACATGTGTTTCTTGCAAGTCCCTTTTGACTTGTAAAGATGGGGGACCTTCATGTACAGAGCAGAGGGGCCTGTAAGGATGAGGAGACAGCGGGGCTAGAGCAGGGGAAAGGCAGGTTCTGGGGCCTCCGTGAGAGCTGATGGGAATTGGGGGAGGGGGCAAAGAACTCACGTGTCTAAAGGAGATTTTTTTTAATGCTTTATTATTTGGGGAGGGCGGAAGCATGCGCACCCACATTGGGGAGGATCTGAAGCAGGCTCTGCACTGAGAGCAGAGAGCCTGATGCAGAGCTCAAACTCACAAACCATGAGATCATGACCTGAGCTGAAACCAAGAGTTGGACTCTTAACCAACTGAGCCACTCAGGCGCCCCAACTAAAGGAGATTTTTTTTTTTACTAAATTTTGCTGTACAGTATATATTTCATCTTCTTCTTTGCCTTTGCCTGAAAACTTTGGCAAAATCCTCATTTTCCTTTTCTACTTCGTGAAGGGAGATTCACTCTAGGGGGTGGGGAGAGGTGTCTAATCCCTGACTCTTGCCCAGGGGCAAGAAGCAAGAGTGTCTGAGGAACCCAGCCCCATCTGGGATTCCTTTAAGGAAGAAAATGCACCAAAATATTAAACAGTCATTAGCCTGGGGTTGAGGGAAAAAAGGTGATTTTCATTTCCTTTTTGTACCTTAATGGATTTTTCAAATTTCTGCAATGAATATGCATTACTATTATAATCAGAAAAAAATGTTATTTTTTAAAAATAAATTGATGTCAAGTGAATGAATAAGTGAATAAATCAATGAATGAATGAATTAACTAATTAGCGAAATGATTGACCTGGGCAATGGAAGCACAAGCAGGATTCTAGGTGACAAATTTGCTTGTTCCTATTTCCTGCTGTGGACATTAGTCAGCCTCTATCTTTAGATGAGACATATTTAAAAAAAAAAACAAAACTAAAAAATACTCTTCAGATGGAAGCCATATTTCTGTGCCCTCTATTCACCGACATTTGCAAAATCTCTCCATCCCACTCAGCCTGGCTCTTCTCTGACTTGCCCCTCATCTTTCCCCACAGGGTCTGTGGCCAACGCCCCCAGAATTCACTAGCACAGAATGCCACGAAAATCAAAGAGAGCAGGCAATGATGGAAGAAGTCACGCTACAAAGAAGCGTGCTTTGAACGCTGTGGCTCTGTGTTTAGACGGCTTATAGCCTCAGCACACACATGTGTGCACGTGCATGACACACCCAGACATGACCTCACAGCCGCACACTGAAAACACACTCAACACACACCCAAACACATTCAACCTGAACCAGCGCCAAACCGCACACGTTGGACACGTCAGCAAACTGTCTGATTTGTTCCTGTCTCATCTGCAGACACCGTCAGGCAGGGCTGGAAAGCGGGTGTGCTGTGCTGGACCGAACCTGCAAGGGCTTCTATAGAAAGCATATTGTTTGCCCATATGGGCTGAGGGAGATGGCAGGTGGGTGAGGATCTTGCCACCTGCCAGGCTGGGAGACAAGCAGCGTGCTCCTGAGTCCTGGAATCCGGGCTGAGGACAGCCCAAGGGCACGAGGAGCTTTCTGGAATATTGGGGGAAGATGGTTCCCGAGTGGACCCTTGGAGAGAGAGGAAGGGAGATGAAAAGTCTGCCTGACAAAGCTGATTTTTTTTTTTTTTTTGTGCAGATGCTGCTGGCAGCAGAACAGATCAGCTACATTAGTCAGGGACAGAGTTTTAATAGGCTGCAGAAGGAAATGATGATGGCAAAGTTAGGAGCAGTGAGTAACTCAATTTGAGAGAGCCAGGCTCCCTGGGAGGTGACAGCCGAGGTGCCATTTCCCTGTTTGTAGGGGCAGAGCTGGTGTCAGGGTCACGACAGACGCTGGCATCAGACACTTTCACCTGAACAAACACGAACCTGAGCTTCTGGAAGGCGACCCCGCAGCTCTGCCTGCCATGGCCCTGAGACATCCGGGGGTCATCAGCAATGACAACCAGTACTGAAGTGACCCCAAAGCAGCTGGGGACAGAGCTGTCATTTATGGTCACAGGATGGAGAAAGGGCACTGTTCCTGGGGAGGCCGTCTGCATGGAGCGGAGAGGAGAGAAGCCTTGTAACTGCTACAGGGGTTAAGGACGGAGATGGCGACACCAGGGGGCACCAGGGCAGTAAGGGGCAAGCTGGCGACAAAGCTCACGGGCTCAGGTACGTCTCTATATGTTAGGGAAAGGCATCTCCCCACCCGTGAAGGATGTGTGGCTCGCTGGAGAGGAGGGAGCGGGCAGATTCAGCCTTCACTTGTCGCCCTGGCTGGGCACCCTTACTCCGAGCGCCATCTGCCCAGCCATATGCGGCGGCCGTCAAAACTAGCCTTTGATGAACAAAATCCTTAGCCTGGCATTCCCGGCCCTCCGCGAGCCAGCCACACTCAGACTGTCCAGCCCAGCCTGGCCTACCCCGTGCCAAAAGCCACACTCTAACACGGGGCAATCCCTACCCATTCTCCAGGCCCACCTTTGCTATGTCTCGCTTACACTTCTGCGTCTACTGTTTCCTTTAGCCATAATGCTTTAACCTACGTCCTTGCCTAACACCACCGCATGTGTTCGTAAGGCCTGCTCAAATACCACCTCCTCCAAGAAGTCCCCTCTGGTTGCCTCCAAGTCAAACAGATCTTGTCCTAATCTGAGCTCTTGTGACACTTTATGTCCTTGTGGCATAAGAAAGGTGCCTCTTTCTACCTAGTTTTTATGTTTCTCATCTTCTCCACTAGACTGTGAGCCCTCTAAGGGCCTGACCTGTTCCTTATTACTATTACATACCCTCGAGCATCGGAGGGGCACACCCTGGCACATGGAAGACGCCCCGTCGGCCGTCCCATGGCAGGAGTCGGGGGCAAAGCAGATTCAGACCCCAGCACTTGTCACTTGAGACAATAATGGCGAATCCCCATTTATTTTAATGTGTGTCGGGCACTGTTGACAGTGTTTACCATGTAAGAAGTGACTGAATTCTACTGTCTCATCCGGGTGAGCTGGGCATTTATCTCCAAGTACAGAACAGGAAACTGAGACACACAGAGGTTAAGTGCTGTGCCCAGGGTCACCAACCAGTAAGTGACAGAAGTGAAATTTGAACCCAAGCCAAGTAGCCCTGAGTGCCCACCTGTAACCATGTGCTGGGCTGTCACTCGCTGACAGACCTTGGGTTTAACTCATCTGATTCCCCCTCCTGCATCTTTAAAATGGGGATAATGATACTTATACATTACAGATGTATATATGTCATTTATATATTAACCATGTAGATTCGCAGAACACAGTAAATCTCCAGTAAAAAGTAGTCACCATTATGTTCTGAATTAATGAAATAAAGAGTAGGGCAATATGAGATAACAGTATATCCGATACCAACATAATGCACCCTCTGTGTGATTTAAATTGTTCTAGTAGTCACAGAAATAAAGACGAAACCAAGGGGATAAAATTAATTCTAATAAGATATGTCATTCAATCCAATATATCCAAAACCTTAGCATTTCAACATGCAATCAATATTTAAAAATATGAATGAGATATTTTACATTATTTCTTTACAGTAAGTCTTCTCAATCTGGCTTGGATTTTACACTTCGAGCTCATGTCAATCTAGACTGGCCACATTTCAGATATTCAAGAGCAACATGTGCCCAGTCGCTGCCATATCGGACAGCACAGATCTACCACAACAGACAGAAGAAAACCCTCTCCAAAAATCCTGTTAGGAAGTCAGACTTCTGCTATTTGAGTTGTGATGGATTTTCTCTTTTAAGAGCTCATCATTAAAAAGTAAATACCCCTGGGAAATATCAGTTAATGCTGAAGCCGGGGCCAGTGCTGCGACCCAGACTTGCTGAGGCTCTCAGAAGCCACACTCGGTGATTCGAAGTGTGACTCTCAGAGCCGGACAGAACTGAGCTAAGTCAGGAGCTGCCTCTTACACCTGCCATGGCGGTGGCTGAGTCCCTCCGCACCACCCAGCACCCAGTTTGCTCCCCTCTGAGGGGGACGAATCCCCACACGGGGCTGACAGAGGACTGCTGGGAGAAGGCTTGCCGGGGTGAGCACAGCTGATCCATGAGCCTTCATTCCTTCCCTTTGCCCCTAGACCTCTGTGTACCCAAGCTGTCCCTTTCTCTGTTCCTCTCCTGTCACATCCTTGGGGCTTTTACCCACATGAGTCATTATGATCGGGCCCTGTTGCTTACCTCTCACAAAAATTTGCTGGGTGTCCACATAACTAGAACACAGAGGTGCCACGGGTCCCGAGAAAGTTCACTGCACTGACCATGATTCCTTCAGTGGTGGTACCAACCTGAGGATGCTCAGGTTCATTCTGACTCGGACGCCCCCCTGGAGTCTGGGCTCAGCCTCTGCACTCCTCCAGCCTGCCTCTGGCCCCTGCTGTGGGCAGTGGGGTAGAGCACATCACCCCTGAGTGTGCTCACTCCTGTCAGATGAGATGGGGGACTGGTCCCAGAAGGGGGCTCTGCTTCTGGCGCCGTCCACAAACGCCTCTCCTGATTACATGCCCCTGACCACATTCCTCCCCTGGATCTAGGGCTTTTCGTTCCAGTTCTTTTGTCACAGCCTGTCACTTGTGTCACTTAAATTTGTCTTGTTCCACCTATAAGACAAAAGTAACTGTGCGAGAGGCAGCCCACAGAGGTTTACACAAGAGGGAGAGAGCCCTGGGGGCCAAGGTACACGTGCCAGGGTGCTATTCAAGGGCCAGGAGTGGGTTTCTGGGACAGAGGGGCAAAGCTGTAGTCAAGATGAAAAGGGCAGGAAAACGGGCAGACTGCTTTGAGCCAAGGCCATTTGAGAACCTAATGGCCCAAGAGCAGGGGCGATCACGAGAAATACAGGAACGATATGAACAGGTCAGGCCGTCCAGGGCACTAAGAATGTGTGTGAGTGTGCGTTTCCCAGACAATCCTTGCACTGAAGGCCCATGTAGAATTTGGGGGTGGGAGCTCTTGACGCCCCCTTGCATGTTTTCCAGGGCTTGCAGACATGGAGGCCCTACGCAAGCGGACTTTTCCGTCTCTTTCTGCACACTTGCTAGAGTTTCCTTCACTCAGGTCGTGGTCCACGGACCACATGGTTCCAGAACCAGCCATGTGCTCGGCCATCTCCACGATTTCCCAACGTTGCTCGGAATGCTGTAACAACCACGGACAGACCTCTGAGAGGAGAGCCATGAGTCGGACACAGAAGGAATGGTTAACGAGAGCAAATACATAATGAGTGCCCGCTCTGCTTCCAGGGACGACGCCATACCCATATATTATCTCATGTAATCCTCGACAACCTACCAAGTGGACTCTTGTTAGCTGTTTTGCAGAGGGAGCACTCGAGGCCTCTGTGCGGTAAATAGCTCCTCCCAGTAAAACCAACTGTGTGAAGGGGCTGAGACCCCAACCTGGAACCATCTCATGCCAAGGCCTGAGCACCTGATCATGCCATGCAAGGAGAAACGGTGAGCCAGCGATATAACGAAGCTCCAAAAGCTAGGGAGTCATGGGGTAGAGAAACATACTCTTTAAACAGTTGTCTGTGGTCTTTTTATGCTCGTTTATAATTTACGATACATGTCCACTCCAGATGACGAAATATGTTACCAAACAAAAACTCAAAGAGAAATAGAACCGTGGACAGTGGTTTTCACTATCACCAGCCCACAGAGCACCTGCCCAAGACCTCAGTGTTCAGCCAACGACTCTTGGAGGACGCAGCACGGCCATCAGCTTCTTTCCTGTGGAGAGACGCTCTCCCCCGTGTCACTCAAGAAGCAAGGAAGGAGCAGAGCACTCTTGAGGTCCAGGCACAAGTGGCAGAGAGGCTGGCCAGCCACCCCACCTCCTGAGAAAAAGACGGGAGGAAAGAAGGAAACATCTGGAAGTGGCGGCATTTCGTTCTGGACCTTGCGCACATGAATGATGCACTAAGACAATTCTCTGCCTTATCATAAATTCTGCAAACTCATGAACTTTGCAATCTCTGAAGCTCAGCGCTGTATGGGAGCCACTTATCTTGTGCTGAAAGCAATATAAAAACAGATGGCGAAGAGAGCATCGGGAGATAAATCAGCGGCCTGGCTGCCAGGAGTTTGCGGACAAACCCAACACGGCCAGGCTCTTGACTCTGGGACACGCGCGGGACCCGCTCTGCAGGGACACCCCTGGGGGGAGGCGGGCGGGCTGCCAGAGACGGTGGCTGGTGGGCGGACGCAGGCCCGAGTCCCGAGAGGAGCGTCAGGGAGGAAGGGCACCTTCACCCGCAGCTGTGGGAAAGTGGCCAGCCCCTTCCCGAGGGAGGAAGTCGGGATGGAGGACAGCTTGGGGCACTGTCCGCGAAACTGCAGCCAAGACCAGAGCTTTAGGATTTATAAGCACTTTCCCGTAGCTGCCACACTAAATCCTCAGTGCAGCTCTGTGAGACACTTACTTCTGCAGGGACGGAAACCGAGGCTCAAAGTCTGTGTGCCGGCCAAAGTTACACGGAGAGCCGGAACGTGAAGCAAGGTGCGATGACCCGGTCCTCTGTCATTCACATCACAGGGGCTGGCTGGGCCTTATCTGGCTCTCACCGTCGTTCCGGGAAAAGACGGAGCAAGAGTGAAAGGGAGGTTCGTGGGCTAGGTGCCTCACCCGAGGTCACAAGGCTAGCGTGCGGCCTGGCTGGGGACACACCCCATCACGCACACTGGGTCACAGGCCAGCCTGAAATGCTACCTGTAACCCAGCTCACAGTCTGCTTCTGCCCCGAAGCAGATGTGGGGGCCCTCAGCCCTTGGGCCATGCCCATGGCCACTGGGGACAGATCCGAAGCAGAGGGGTGGTGAGGGAAAGGGAATGAGAGCCGAGGAACTGCTAAGACTCACAAGATGACAAAGGGGTCATCAAGGGGCAAGAGGCAGGGACCAAGAGAATAAGAGACAAGGACTTGAGAGAGGTAAGAGTGTGCAGGAGGCCAGCGGATGCTATCCCGAGTGATGACTCTGGGTCAGGGTCAAGGTCAGGGTCAGCCCCTCCTTGGAACATGAGACATTGGAGCCAGAGCTCAGGGATGCCACCTCCCTATGCTCTGAAGAATGCCCCAAATGCCTCTTCCCAGAGGGTCCCGACAGAGAGCACCTGGTGTTTGGGTTATATTGTCCCCGTGCCGCACGTACGACTGGGCGAGCACCGGATCAGGGCCAGGCGCAGCGAGTGCCGGAAGAAGGGAACGTGGGTGCGGACAAGGGTGCTGAGGCCAGATGCTTCCGGTCAGCACCACACAGCCCTAAAGCCTGGAAGGAAGCAGGTCGGGTAGGACCGCCCTCAGAACGGGAGAGCGCAGCCCAGTACAGCAGTCTGAACGCAGACTTGGGAGCGGACCAGACCCCAGCTCCATGCCACTGACTGGGCCTGAGCCGCTCTAGAACCTCTCTGGGCTCTTCAGCCACTGTGTTGGGCTAGTGCTGCCCCTCCAGAGACTCTCTCTGAGGTCCAGAGAGGCAGGGTCGGCTCTTGGCCACCCAGGTCCTCAGAAGCCAAGCTGGGGTTTCTGTATCTCACATCGCAACAGTGAGAAACATACAGCATCACTGGCATTATCTCAAGTGGATCTCTCCATAGCCTTATGGCATGAATAGGTACTGTTGTAATTCTCATTTTACGGATGAGGAAACTGAGGCATCGAGAAGTTCAGGCAACTTTCCCAAGGTGCCATGGGTAGGCGGTGGTTGGACCCAGGATGGTCTGTGCAATCTGAGCAGATATTTGATGAAGAGGCTCCATACAAGTTAAGTCTGGCCCCTGCGACTGCGCTCAGGGGAGGGGCCCGGGGGTGGCTGGTGCGTCCAGATGCCACAGCTCTCAAGGCCTCTCTGCAGAGAGGGGGGGCTCAGGGAGGCACCGCCCTCACCCAGGAAAAGGCACCCAGTTTAGAAGCAAAGCAGAGAAGGGCCAGATGTGGGGAGGGGCCGCGACGAGCCTGCACTTCACTCCAGCAATGAGATGTCTGCCAGTGCTTTTTCAAAACCTCCCTCCCCTCCCCAGAATGAGCAGGCTTAGCGCCACGGCTGTACGGAGACAATAATCACTAATCAAGTCCAAGTTCCCTTCTAATCAGTTCAGTTGTTAGAGGAAGAGATGCAGCCGGGCTTGCGCCGAAGGACGGCTGTTCATCACCGCCACATGCCAGAGGGGCTGCCGGGGTGGCGCCCAGGGGCTGCCAAGCGTCCTGACCGCAGCCTCCCGCTGCACCGCGGGGCCCTGGCGGCGCAGCTGCTCTGGACGACGCCTTCGCTGTGCCTCCCCGCATCTCAGCTCCGAGGCGCTGGAAATGGGAACAATGAAATCACAGAAAGAAGAGCCTGCCTCTGGGATCAGGCAGGTGGGGTTAGCATGTGGCTCTACCAGCGACCGCCTGGATCCTTGGAAACGGTAGTCACCGTCACTCGCACTCCAAGGGAGAAAGGAGAATAAAACCCGGTTGTGTCTTTCTGGAAGATTCTACTTGTCCTTCAACACGTGGCTCAGATACCACTTATTCTGTGTCTCCTTTCCAACCAGCATCTGGCCCCCTCCCTGAGTCAACCGTCCTTCTCCTGTGTTTCCCAAAAACACATTACTCAAATGCTGGCTAGAGTACTTAGCGGTCTGACTGATGGTTTTATCACTTGAGACCAAGAACACTTGAGGGGAAGAAATAGAATGTATTAAAACCATGACCCGCCCCCCAATGGCCGACCGCAACGCCCGGCATAGAATAGTTGCTTATTAAATGTTTGCGGAATAAAGAGTATGTACGCTTGGATCTGTTCCTGATATTCAAATATACTGCTTCCTGCTTTATCCAATATTGTTATCAAGTGCAAATCCTGTTACAGATGCTGGCACTCCACCAATAACCATCGAGAGACCGGAGGTGTGCAGGAAAGAGGACAACAGACCATTGACAACTGTCACATTCCTTCAAGAGTTTTCCAGTCACCCGCACACACACATCCTGTTTTATTCAATCTAGATTAAACCTCTTAGTGAGAAGTCTTTAAATTAAGTGTGACTGAATTAGCCGCGTTAATTTTTTTCCCCCTAGGTCTGCTAATCTCCAAGCGGGGCCCTCTCTTCCTCCACTGATCGGTTTCCTCTCTGGCCCACTGGGATCGATCTCTATCTCCCGGGGTATTGAGTGGCCTGGGCTCTCGGTTAGGGAGAGATCCGGATCCAGAGCGCTGGTGGCGCGGGCCCTCCTGGCTGCGGGGCTCCCCTGGGAGGCCCGTCTGGCACTGGCTGAGCCGGGACAGTAGGTACAGTGCTGGTGAGGCGCTGTCGCTAATAGTAATCCGTGTGCTTGGATGAGCCGCAGCCACAGACCCTCGTTTCATAAAATGGAGACGCTAACGGAGCAGTTAGCGAGGCCCCAACGCCTCTCACGCCACCAACTCTCCTCAAGGGCAGAAAGGACACACAGACGTGGCTGCTCTTCCTCCCGTCTCCTCGGACCCTGCTCCCACCCCCAAAAGCAAGTCTCCGCCGCCCTGGCACACGCACCCACGTTCCTACCCTCCCCGTGATGTTCTCGGGGCTGGACACCCCACAGAATGCCTGAGGATCTTGGTGACAGCCCTACGACCTGGCAGGGCAGCCTGGACTTATGTAAGGGAACCGGGGATGGGTTGAATTGTATCCCCCCAAAGGTGCTGAGGTCAATATGACCTTATTTGGAAATAAGGTCTTTGTAGATTATCAAGTTAACATGAGATCCTTGGGCTGGGCCTTAATGCAGTAGGACTGGGATCCTTATTTTTAAAATCGGCCTCATCGGAAACTTGAACAGACGCGCACGCAGGGAGAGCACCGCGGGAGGACTGGACTTGTGCTGCCCAAGACCGTGATCTCCCCAAGCTAGGGGCGGGACACGCCCCGAGCGCCTGAATTCAGCGGGGACGGGGACCTGCTGACACCCAGAGCGTGAACGTCCAGCCTCCAGACACACGAGACAAGAAATGTCTGTGGATAAGTCGCCCAGTCCACGCTACTTCGTCACGGTGGCCCTAGGAAGCGAATACAGCGCCTGCTCCAGGCTTCCCCAGGCTGGGGGCGGGGCCTCCAGCCGAAGCCCCCGTGGAAACGGGGCGAAGCGAGCTCCCTGCCACGTGTGCTCCCTTCGTGGCCACGAGGCACCGCAGGAGAGTTCAGGCTCTGGAATCCCAGGCGCGCCCAAAGCTCTGCTTTCCTGCTTCCCGTGCTCAGTCTCTCCGACTGTGAAATGGGGAGAGAAGACTGATTCCCATTTCTGCCAGGATGAAAGTAGATAAAGTCTCCAAAGCCTGGTTTAACGCAAGCACCTGACTCAACGCATCGAAGTGACCACCGTCACCACTGCAGGGGTCGCAAGAGCTATCACATTAACCCCAGAGAGATGTGGACAGAAGACAGGCAGAGGCGACCGCGCCAGTGAGACCTTCTCGAAACTGCCTGGCTCCATGCCGCTGCGTCCTCTCACCCAGAAAGCAGCCTCCCCTGCCTGCCACACCTCCCCCTTCCTCACGGCCACCGTGCCAGGGCCCGCCCACACCAGGAGTGTCCTTCGGGCCTCGGCGCCAGGAGCGGGGTGATGTGGCATTGATGATTCATGACGCGGCTGCAGCAGCACAAGGACTCCGGGCAGCTTATGAAGCCATCAATCTTGGGCTGAGATTTTCTGGAATGCTACAGCCAGTGAGGAGAGGTTGCAGGGGCCTGGG
>PJEM01018123.1:0-19754 GCA_004023845.1 Helogale parvula
TCTAAACATCGGGGTGCATGTACCCCTTCAAATTGTATTTCTGTATCATCTGTGTAAATATTGAATAGTGCAATTGCTGGATCATAAGGTAGTTAGTTCTATTTTTAACTTTTTAGGAAACTTCATACTGTTTTCCAGAATGGCTGCACCAGTTTGCATTCCCAGCAACAGGGCAAGAGTGTTCTTCTTTCTCCACATCCTTGCCAACACTTCTTGCTTCTTGTGTTGTTAATTTTAGCCATTCTGACAGATGTGCGGTGGTATCTCATCATGGTTTTCGTTTGTATTTCCCTGATGATGAGTGATGTTGAACATATTTTCATGTGTCTGCCAGCCAGCCATCTGGAGGTCTTCTTTGGAGAAATGTCTATTCGTGTCTTCTGCCCATCCTAGGCTGGGTTTTAGATAGCACTAGCCTTCCTGGACTCTCTCACTGCTGCACTCAGAAGCATGCACAGAAAGCTGGTTGCAGAGTGCAAGGAGGTGTGGTTTTGGCACTTTAGGTGTTAGAGATATCCATGTTGCAATTGGGGAGATCCTTGGGTAAAGTTCTTTCAGATGCTTGAGAGTGGACTTCCTGCTGAAGGAGTGCAGTCAGCACGACCCATTTCCTTCATGCCTTTTGATAATTTTATCCACCTGTTTCATGATCTTTTTCTTCCCATCAGTCATACAGGTCCCACCTCAATTCTTGGGTAGGTTTCTTCAGCAGCATCCCACATAGCTTGGGGAGCTAGGAACTGAGCACTGCTCCCCATTTCCCTTATGGGAAGGGTTGCTGGCCTGACAATTCAGTTCTGCATTGTGATGCTGTAGGGGAGGGGTGATCCTGGCAAAGTTCTTCTTTCCCTGTCTTCTCTGTCCAAACTTTTTTTCCTTTGTGCCAGTGGTGTTGTGAAATCTCCCCTGAGGAGGGGTGGAATTTTACATATTCTGTCTTGTTCATGAGTATTTGCTGGAGTCAGCACTTCGCAGGTTTTCCCTGACCCTGGCTAAGAGGGATGGGGCCCAGGTTCTTTGGCTTCGCTGGTTGTTCACACGGCAGTCTCTCTGCCTGTTACTGGGTGAGGTTCCTTCTGGGTCTGTGGGTCTGGATCCTACAAGTCCCACAGAGGCACTTTCATTCATGGATTATGCCTCATCTGTTGTTAGAAAAAATAGGGACATCTTATGCCAGCACGACGCTGACATCACTCCATATACCTTTAATTATAAGATGAATAAGTTTGCAGATCTAATTTATAGCATGACACTATAGTTAAGAATGCTGTGTTGTGTTGTGTACACAATATTTAACACTGTGTTGAAATTTGCTAAGATGTGGTGCCTGGGTGGTTCAGTCGGTTAAGCCTCTGACTTTTGCTCAGGTTAGATCTCAGGTTCGTGGGCTCAAGCCCCGCATCAGGCTCTGGGCTGACAGCTAGCTCAGAGACTGGAGCCTGTCTCTGGCTCTGTGTCTCCTTCTCTCTCTGCCCCTCCCGTTTCATGCTGTGTCTCTCACTGTATCAAAAAAAAAATTTTTTTTGCTAAGAAATTCGATCTTAAACATTCTAACCACACACAGACAAAGAAATGGTAACTATGTGAGGTGATGCTTGTGCTCATTAACATTGTTGTAATCATTCCACATATTACACGGTTATCAAATCACCACTCTGTACACTTCAAATATACACAATATTTTTGGTTTTGCATTATTTTATTTTTTTATAATTTTAGTAAAATATATATAACAAAATTTACCATCTCAACTACTTTGGAGTATAGTTCTGTAGTGCTAACTACATTTTTATTGTTGTGCATTACCCTTAATACTTTAGTGTACATATTTTATTGAAGGTAACTACAAATAATACAAAAACATACTTAAATCTCTGAAATTGAGCAATTTGGAAGAAAACTATTAATGTCACCATTAAAACCTTTAACTCTGTTATTTAACAAACTTGAAAATTAGAGCAGCATTGCTCATTTTAAAAGTATAAAGTACGAAGAATAGATATGAAAAATATGTAAGACCTATTCAGATAAATCTACATTGCTTTCTGAAATATATAATGAGATTCTATGTCAAAAAAAATAAAGCATGGCATAAACACAAAGACCAACAAAACAGTGGGGAAAATATTTGCAACACACATAACAATCAAATTGTTAATATACACACAAGCAATAATAATGCTTACTTCTAGGAAATACTGTAAATAGGCAAAGATGTTTGTACAAAAATGCATTTTGCATCACAGCTGATAGCTGATTTAAAAATTATGAATTTATCATAAAAATTGTAGAACCATTTGAACAGTTCAAAGTAGTTATTTTTTATAATTGTGAAAAAACTTTTTAGAAATCAAAAAGTTTCAGCTGTTAGGATTGATTTCAAAGTATGATGGAATTCTCCATAAAGAAATAATATATGGTATTTAAATGATGATGTAAACTTGTAATTATTGAGATAAAAAGTTTGTTTTACATTTTTAATTATCTAAGTAATCAGTAAAAAAACATGTAAAGAGTGTTTCGTATTTGAAAATCTAACAATATGAATGTATTTATATAGAAAATTTCTTAAAGCTGTAATCTGAGATATTTGGGTGGTTATTACATTTAAATTTAATTTGTCTATTTTTGTTGTGTTAATTTTTGTTTATATTAAGAAGCCATTATTTAAGTGATAATATGTTACTGAAGGAGAAACGAGGTAACTGTTTTGTCATCAGCTATTAGCAGCTATAGATGTTATTGAATAAAAGGAAGAAATGGTAGACTTGCTCTTTTAACTTGGTTTTATTTTGTGTAGATGTTCTGTGTGGAGTATCATTGTGGAATCACCAGTTCTCTGAGGACATGGTCCCCAGTTCTGCATGTTTCAGGATCTTTCCCAGAAGATTAACGAAAGATTCATTTATAACGTTGGAGCTCAGATTGCCTGGAACTTATGTTTATTTATGTTTGGCACATAAAACAAACATCAATCTTGATAAAATTCTTATGTTATCTAGGAAGGTCCAAATATCAGGTCTACCTAAACCAGAAGGAGTTCTTGGTTTATTCCCTCAGACTTTGGAGTAGCAATTACCTTTGGAAATAGCACAAATACCTTGGTGTGAAGGTCTTGGCCACATGTTAGAAATGAAATGATCAGTTAAATAAATGCCATCCTAGAGCTGTCTGTTGTAGGCTAGCTTATAAAATGTAAGTTAAACTTCTTCTGGAATGTAAAGGGTTAACTTCTTTCAGAATATAATGGGTTAACTTACTGAATGTTTTGCTGTAAACTGTTCCCCAGCCCCTTTTCTGTGGTCTGATCAAGGCCAAGCCTACAGAAAAGTGTTTAGTCACGGTCCCACTGTGATTGGTCATTTAGAAGAGCAAAGAACTAACTTGATTGGTTCCCATCAAAACTGGTGATCCGTGGGCTACAGTGTAATTGGCTATCACAGAATCCTATGTGTGTCTATATAATCTCAATGTATCAATTGTTCACGGCCAGTCTCTGCTCCTTACCACCTGGAATTCAGGTTTGGCCTGGCTGTGAATAAAGTTTTTGCCTTGCCTCAATTTAGCTTTGGTGGTCTCTTCAACATCAGGATACAACACTGTCTGTGAGTTGAGTCTGGGTTCATGAGGAGGAGTGAACCATAAGTCCACATATAAAGCCATACAAACATATTCTTTTACATCTTTCTAATCCTCATTGATGCTCAGGGATAAATAATCAACTGAAACCATTATGTCTATGGTTTTTGAGAGACTTAGAAATTTATTTTCTCTTAGAAACAGTTTCATATGTCTTGCCAGAATTAGAGCGATGGAATAATTAATTGAATTATAGTTAAATGAAAGAGTTCATAATTTTTAAGTTGATTGAAGATATTGATAAGGCTGGGTTTGTGCATCATTGAATAGCAGGTCACTTAAAAATATGCGAAATAAAGGACTTCAGGAAGCAGTCCTGAATTGCAAATGACCTGCAGATAAAAGTAAGGTTACCCTTCACTCTAAAATGTTTAGCTCTCTAAAAGACCTAAAAAGTAAACAGGTATCAGCGAAGAAGAGTATTACAGGGGCACCTGGGTGGCTCAGTTAGTTGAGCATCTGGCTTTGGCTCAGGTCATGATCTCATGGTTCGTGGGTTCAAGTCCCACATCAGGCTCAGTGCTGACAGGTAGCTCAGAGCCTGTGACCTGTCTGCAGATTCTGTGTCTTCCTCTCTCTGACCCTCCCCTGCTCACGATGTCTCTCTCTCTCTCTCAAAAATAAATAAAACATTTAAAAAAAATAAGAAAAAAGAGTGTCAGTTTATTTTTCAAGATATTTAGGAGCAATATGTCTAGTTTCCAGAGTCGTGTAAGGCATCAATTAGATGTCTCAAGTATGAAGAAAAGAGAGGTTGGTGGGCTGTATATGTAATCCTCTTCTATATCTGGAGTCTATTATTCTATTTAATTATTTTGGTTACTAAATCTACTGTTGATATTTATTTAATTTATTGTTACTTGTGTGATACATTCTTGAGAGTCCCTTTGGCTCATTCCAAAATGTTATGGTAATCCTTCATCTCTTTAATGGAGTCTGTAAACACCATAAGAATTACTCTGGGAAATGGGCAGAGGGTGGGGAGAGAGTATCTCCCATTTCTGGAGGAAAGGAATATTTTAAAACAATCAGGTGAAACTTTCACATAATCAGATACTTGGAATTTCTAAAAGAAATTATGGGTCTTCCCCACCAATTTATTGATGACCTTAAACAAGCATTGGTGAGTGAAATAATTTCAGCTGTTGTTACTGTAGTTATTTGGTGTTGACTGAGGAGAAATCCCAGAAGAGCTATTGGTCCAAATCCAGAATTTGAGTCTTTAATCTCTGGTGTTCATGTTTCTGATAAGTGTATTGAGGAGGCATGAATGGAAATCATGAAAAGAAAGCTAATTTCTGTGCCGACACAGTGATAACACTTTTTGCCTTAATGTAGGTATTATATATGGCCTGCCAGATCAGGTATGGTGTGATTTAAAGGCCACTCAGAACATTTCCCCCACCAAACATAAAAGCCAAAAAGAATTCCCGAAATTAGAATGAGGGATATGCAAAAAGTAAGAGGGGTCAGATTAGTTTTAAAATTGAGTCAACACAAAAAACAATATAACATGTTCTAGGTCTAAGGGCAAACATTATCTTGAATTAACTCTTTATGTCAGACTCCTTCAGCTTTGAGGTTATTACATTAAACAACAAAGAAATCCTATTTCCAACAAATTTTTTTTTACTTCGTCAATTAAACATAGGGTGTAACGAAGCACATAGAAAGGTCGTAAATATGGTTTGTTGTAATTTGGAAAACCTCCTTTGAAGATCTAAGCAGAATACAGGAATGAGTCACTAGGAGCCAGTTATAGGTCAGAATCAGCAAACAGATGGAGAAGTAGGTAGGGGAAAACCACAGATGATTAGATGACCATGTTTTCCAGGCAGGTAGCCCATGTAGGATGACTACCACATACCTGGCCCTCACGAAGGTGTGTTTGTAGAGTCCATCTTTGTAGCTCTATCTCCCCAAACAAACAAAACTTTCCCCTTATTAGAGTCAGAGTAACAGCAAAACTAAGTGAAAGTACTGGCAATGTCGAGAATTTCACGATAGGGCTGACCTAAGAAACACTATAGCTTGATATCGATTGTTAATATAGCAATAAATGTTAGGTTTTGGCCTTAGTACAGCAAACAGAGTAAGGCAAGGATCAATAGAAATACAGAAGATGGGGCAGTCATTTAGAACAAATTTATCTAGAGGGAATGTAAAATTGCTGGGGCAGATGTCTAACATTCAAAGAGATCCTATAAAAAAGCACATTTTGAAATACCAATTTTAAGTGTTTTATTGAAGTTATGGGATTTAATCAGATCTCAGGAAAGACACCTACAGAAACAGGTAAGAGGATTTAGGGATGAAATGTGAGAAATATCAGTGTTACAAAGGTGAGTAGGGGAAGAGATAACTACAATAGAGAAAACAGAAGGAGGAAAAACCCCCAAACCCAAAGTACACAAAAAACTCCAGGAGTGTGGATATCATAAAAACAATGTGTCAAGAACACCATAAAAAGAAAGGAGTGATCGACAGCACTAAGTGCAATGAAAAGTGCAAATAAGATGGCTACACGTCACTGAGACTTAAAGAAATATCAGGGAAACTCATCAAGAAGAGTTTCAGTGGAGTGGTGTGTTCAGGAAGCATATCATAAGCTGCTGAAGAAATGGTTGGAAATCAGGAATCAGAGAAAATGATTAGAAGCTAAGGATAGAAGTCAGATTGGTGAATGCATTTGATACTTAGAGACGTGATTATGACATCAGTGACTTGATAAGAAGGTCTAAGTGTTTCAGCCAGACTGTTATGCCAAGAGACACAGAGACCAACAGAGATCACTGAAGCCAGATTAAGGGAGTTTTTTATTACTGGCCAGGACCGCACAGAGTTAACGCAGAACTCTAGATGTGGGGCCCTGGGACCAAGGACTCGGGGCTTTTTATATGAGCAAGCAGGCAAGCGGGCAGTACAGTGCAGAACTGAGTGGTTATTGCAAAAAGGTTACAAAGTGATAAAGAGAGCGGCCCTTATCCTGGTATGTAGGAAAACACTATTTTGAAGGCAAGGTTTAGGGTTTAGGGGAGTTTGAAGGGAATGGCCATTATCTCAAGGACAAAGCATGCAAACCGTGTCATGAACAACCAGTAGCAGGGGACATTAACCCTTGTCTTCTTATCTGTTTTTTTCCTTGCACCTGAGGACAGTCATGTAGCCCTCCCTCGGAGTGCAGGCCTCCCTCTGGGTCCAGATGGAAGGAGTGAGCCTAAATTCATGTGCAACAAGACAAATAGCAGAGTGAAGTACAAAGCCTTAAGTATATTCTTCAGTTGTGGACAAAACATTTCTCACTTATTAGTGAATTTCGTGTGTATCAAAATGCTCTCTGTTTTGCACCAAAGTGAGTAGTCAGAGTTGTCAGTAAAAATCAGAAAAGGGCCACAACAGTTTGAGAAAATCATAGGAAAGGTCTGGGAAGGAATTTATTTTATTTTTTAAAAAGTGTATTTATTAAGTTTGAGAGAGAGACACAGAGAAAGTGAGCAAGGAAGGGGCAGAGAGAGAGGGGGAGAGAGAGAATCCCAAGCAGGCTCCAAGGGCTATATTATTTAAAGAATCCCTAAAAAATTTATTTTTCTCAAGTACAGATTGTTATACCCAGATTTTAATATCACCCCCAAAAACCAGAGACTACCAGGGAGACAGAGGGCGGTTTTATTACAGGCTTACGCTAGCCGAACCTAAGCTGGGGCTCACAGACTTAAGGGCACAGTGGATCCATGCTGAGAGCCCTAAATAAAGGCGGGGCAGGGCTTTTATGAGTTTGGGAAGGGGGAGTTACAGGAAGTTGTGACACAGGTACAGTGATCCAATCGTTATTATACAATATTATTGACATCAGGTTTAACCATTCACATTGCCTAGAATATTTGTTACTTTTGGTGGAACCCAATCACAACATTTAGAGTACTGACCAATCACAGAGTGGGCCCAGGACCCTCACGTAGGGAGTGACTAGTCTTAGCCTCCATCTTTAGGCCCGCCCTTAGTAATGTTAAAGGTGTTAGCTGGCCTTTCCTAATGGGGCGTTACAAGGGTGGTCCCTCTTGCCTTGGGCAATGCGGGCCCTTCTATTGTCTCATGGAGTCAGTTTCAAACTCCTTACAAGATCGTGACCATTTAGTGGAGTATGAAGTCAGTTTGATGATATTTGGATTTATTTTTAATGAGATAAATTAGAATAGAAAGCATCAGAAAGCAAGGTAGACAGGTGTTTTTTTTTTTTTGTACATTTTAAATTTCACTAATATGCAAGTATGTGTGTGCTTGTGTATGTTTCTGTGTATGTGCGTGTGCATGTGTAGTGGACTGCAATATAAAATGTGTATCTTACCATAAATTGTGGTTAAAATATTTGAAAGCTAAGTTTCATGCCTATTAAGTGATATGACAGCATGGGGCTCCTGGGTGGCTCAGTCGTTTGAGCGACCAAATTTGGCTCATGTCATGATATTGCAGTTCACGGGTTCGGGCCTGTATCAGGCTCTGTGCTTGCTCAGAGCCTGGAGCTTGCTTTGGATTCTGGCTCTCCTCTCTCTGCCCCTACCCTGTTCGTGCTCTGTCTCTCAATAATAAATAATTGTAAAAAAAAAAAATTAAAAAATGACATGACAGCAGAGCTGAGAGCATGAATTATTTAAAAAAATATTCATTATCAAGGAAAACAAAATACTATATGTAATATTCATTGTTTGGCTTTTCTAAACAAGTCCATTGTAACATTGTTTCTACCCTCCTCTCAGATCTTAAATCCCTCGGTTTTACCTGCAGACTGGGCAGAAGTCAGAACCTTACTGTCTCTAACCAGTTTCATCCTTCTGGGTTTGACAGATGATCCTCAACTACAGATTCTCACTTTTGTATTTCTACTTATCACCTACATGCTGAGTGTAACTGGAAACCTGACAATCATTCTCATACTAATGGATTCTCATCTTAAAACTGTACTTTTTTTCTCCAAAATGTTCCCTTCTTAGAAATCTTCTTCACCTTTGCTTGCCTTCCTAGATTCTCGTACAGTATATCAATGGGTGATAGGACTATTACCTATAATGCCTGTGCATGCCGACTTTCTCCTTACAGATCTTTTCGGTGTGACAGAATTTTTCTCCTTGCCCCCATGTTCTTTGACTGATGTGTTGCTATCTGCAAACCCCTGTATTCCATGACCATCATGAGCCACAGGGTGTGCGAAAAAGTTATCTTCTGCTGTTGGATGACTACTTGTTGACCATTTTCCCACCACTTAGCTTGGGACAGAGCCTGGAATTCTGTGACTCTAATGCCATTGACCACTTTGCCTGTGATGTTAATCCTATTCTGAAAATCTCATACTCAGACACGTGGTTTATTGCGCAGATGGTTATTGTCAGCTGTGTGTTAGTGTTCATCATGACTCGTGTGTGTGTGATTTTGTCCTACCTGTATATCATTAGAACAATTCTCTGATTCTCCTCTGCCCTGCACAGGACAAAAGCTTTTCCTACCTGTTCTTCCCACATTGGAGTTTCTATAACGTATGGCAGTTGCATCTTTGTTTCTATCAAATCTTCAGCAAAAGATGAAAGGACCATTAATAAATGGTCCCAAGTTAAATCCATTTGTTTATACTCTGAGGACGAAACACGTAAAACAAGCCTTTAATGACTTAGTCAAAAGAGTTATATTGCTCTTAAAGAAAAGGGGAATGTGGGAGTCAGGATCCCTAAGCATATTTTATTCAATTTTTATCCCGTTTTGTCCCTTCCTGATCTAGATTTGGGTTTCCATTCAGCACTGACCCTAATCAAGTCACCCTTTGCCTCTCCTTATAAGCCAACCTCTTTGAGAATGAGAATCTTGATTTAGAAAACATCAGAAGAGTTGTTTCAGGAAATCTAAGCGTGACCTCATCCTAACTTTTCCTTACCAATGCTGAAAGGACTGGGAAATATCATATTACATATGACATATATATCCCATATAATATTTGGAAATATCATAAAATATTGGTGCAGTGGTATACAGCATTTGTACAGAAAAAACCTACTCAAGAAGAGAAATAATCTTAAAAAGAATCAATACTTTTTCTAAGTGTAATAGGCAAAAGAATGATCTAAAATCAATATATTGTAAAACAAGAAATATGTATAAAGATTTAAAATATCAAAGGATCATTTACTGATGAAGGAGCCTTAAAATCACCAGGATTCACATATTTTATTGAATAGATCCAATACAGTATAAGTTATTTAAAAACTGCCAGAACGGACATGAATTAAATTAAGATGAAGGGATTAAAATGCACTGGTAATTCCTATCAAGGAATTAAAGCCTGTTACATAAAACAGATTGATACCAATATACTAAATGAAATGTTACATCTTGAATGTGGGATATTTAAATTAAGCAAGCAAATAGCATCAGGTCCAAGGGATCTAATAGGGCTAGATGAGTGATAAATAAATAAACAGCAAGCAAAATATACTAGGAATGGAGAAAAGAGAACTGGAACATGATATTAATATCAATGACATTTGCTTTTTAAAAATTAAATCTTTAGTCATTTCAAGAGTCCAAAATATGCACCTAATGATAACCCATGAGGAAAAATTAATGTTTAATTACTCATTAAATTTTCCCCCAACTTCTACTTTTACAGTTCATCCTATTACAACTTCCTTTGATTTTTGTTCTTTTACTTCAGGCCACTGCTCACTTTGTAGCCTGTGTAGGTGGAAGTTTCTCCCCTTTTTCTACTGCCCGATGTCCCAGGGTCCTCCAGTTGAAATTGCATTCCCACGGGGCATCTTTGTCTTACTGTTCCACCACCACCACTACCACCAAGCCTCGTCAGTCCTGCCGTTATACTACTACTGTCACCGCCTAGCCCCTGCTGGGATAACTCTTACCAACTACAATGTCATGTACTTGTCTTTGTTCTACTCTAGATGGTAAATGCCTTGGAGAATGTCTGTTTGTATGCCACATTCTAGAATGGGTTATGCCTGGCGCCAAGACGAATATTAATCACATGGTAGATAACTTTCCAGTATGGTGATTTGATACTTCTGACAATGCAAAATGAAAGTTTTTTGGGAAGATAAAAAAAATAACATTTGACATTAATCTCTGAACAAAGGATAAAAGAAAAACATAGCTTGTTGGAACTAGCCTGTTAAAATATCTATTTTTAAATTTCTGAATGAAATAGAAGGAAAGTCACAATTTATTAAAAATTTATAATACTGATAAACCTGAAAATATCCCTGCAAGTTATATTTATAGTCATAATTTACACTGGAGAAATGTAGAGAAATCAAAGTTTAGAAAAATGAACTATTGCTAGCAAGTGATAGAACTAGGATTCAAACCTAGTTTTATTGATTTTGGAAAGACTGTTTATTCAAGTAAATGCATCTGCTTCTCCAGAGGCAACAAGATGATTTCAAGGAACACCCCAAGGAAAACCTTCCAGTACTAAAACTGAGAAAGATTTATATCACAAACAATGTACAGAGATAAAAGTAACATGTGATTCCTGATATATACATATACACACACTATTAATACTATGTTAATAATAAATCTTAATTATTATAATTGGATAATATACTATAAAATAAGATTAAAATTAAAAAATCAGATTACCAATAAGATATAGAAATAAATATACCAAAAAGATATAGAAATAAAGAGCAAATGGGAATGGAAAAAGAAGTAAAAGCAAGAGAAGAGGAAAAAAGGAAAATGGCCTTGGAATCTGGATCTTCAGCCTCACTGAGGAAAGCCTGGTTCTAGGCATTTTTCTTGGTTAACCATCTGTTTCATGATGGAGCCTCCTACTGTGAGTCCTTGAAGAGACTAAAGGGCTCTGCATGAATATCTCAAGATCTTAGAATGCTTAAGAGAGAGGTTCTCCAAGTTCAGTCCCCTTTTGGACCAAGTTTAACAGCCTTCCAAAGTTCAACCAGGCAAAAGCATTGGGGCAGCCATCCTCACCCTATGGGTATGGTTTAACTTCAGGTTTCTAAAATAGTTAGCCTCTCTGATTTTTTGATGCTGCCGTAACCTATGCTACTAATTCATCAGCTTAAATCTAGGAGATATATATATATATATATCTTGTAGATTCTCAAGAGAAATATTTTGCACTGTATGTTTATTATTGACTAAGGTGTAGGGTTATAGTATGGAACATATTTTGAAACTTGTGTCATCATGTATGCTTTCATTTTTGTTCTATTAGCAGAGCTAAACTGTTAACTTCACATAACAAGTTTCCAAGAGAATAGGATCTAAGAAATATTTTTCTCTACTCTCAGATTCTTCTGTAGAATAATTAAAAATTCCAAAGAACCAGTTGGGAGATTATGCCAAAAAGGAAATAATAGAAGTTCAAATGCAAGTATTAATATATTTTGCATCAGCCAATTTTCTACAAAACTTTAGAGACAGTATAATTATCTTTTGCAGAGACACTGAATTTGACCTCTGACATTCATTTGATTTTTCCTTCAATAAGTTATAAACATCAGGCTTTATCTTAGGGAATTTGCATTACTGTTTTATTTTTTTCCTCACATTTCTTTTGTTCAAAGTACAGTGTATTTTACATTAAAACATCTTGGTTAACAAGAGGAAAAATTTCCTACTGACTTTTTTGAGATTTATCCTGTATTGCTATTACTACCAGTAACATCACCAAGACTTAATTAACTGGAGTAGAATATTAAAGTGCAATTTAGGGGTGCCTGGCTGGCTTAGTTGGTTAAGTGTCTGACTCTTAATCTCAGTTCAAGTCTTGATCTCAGGGTCATGACTTCAAGCCCCACACTGGGCTCAGTGATGGGCATGAAGCCTACTTAAAAAAATAAAAAATAAAAAATAAAAAATAAAAAAATGCAACTTAGCATTACATGGGAAAATGATTATTACACTCAAATAAGAAATGTTTTAGGTAAAGAAAATAGATTTATATAATTAGGAAAATTCTGTGGGAGAGGTAGAATGTATTTTATGCTCTAAAGTAAAGCAATGAAATAATTTCTTACATTGTAATGCAATTCACTCATATAGGTAGACTTGTCTTTCAGGTATTCAAATTTTAGAAATTTAACTAAAAAACATTTTCAGTTGGGATCATACAGAATTTGATCATTATTTTTTCTCATTCATGACATATACAAGGATCAAAATTTATTCTTACAGAAAGAAAAACATTTTGTAAAATACATTATTATAAATTTTATCTTACTTTGATTTACATTATAATTTGTGCAATCTGCTCACACATTAAAAATGACATATATGAAACATAATATTCTCCATAGCATAAAATATTATCTATTATCACTAAATTATTTTCTTGACTAAATGATTGACTCTGTGATCTGTTCAAATACTCATTTTTGCCCTAAAAATATGATTCCTATTACAAACATTCATTCCATTTACATGCCACATTCTGGAAAAGCATCTTACACACCAGCTCATACAGAGACTCACTGAAAACATTTGTTTCATACAGTATGATCTGTGAAAAATATCACATTTAAAATTCATCATTTCTGAAATCAATAAAGGAGCAGATTTGTGGAATAGGATTTCTAGCCAGAAATAATTGAATGAAACGAGTCCCCAAGGGGACGGAAATTGCTAATATAATTTGAACATATGTGTAGAGTAAGACAAAGTAATCCAAGATTAAAAGGGCAACATTTTTACTCATTATTCCCTTCATACTTTTTTAGAATTTTCTCATTTGTTTGAAGCAAATAAAACTTTCTGGACCATATTCTTAAAGGCTTGTTTCACTTGCTGGTTTCTTAGTGTATAAATGAAGGGATTCAATAAGGGGGCGACTGAGGTATTGAGCACAGCTACTCCTTTGCTTAAAGTCACTCTGTCATTTGCCGATGGCTTTATGTACATGAAGATACAGCTACCATAAGAGATGGAAACTACAATCATGTGGGAAGAACAGGTAGAAAAGGCTTTAGTCCTTTGCTGAGCAGAAGGGAATTTGAGAATTGTCTTGATGATGTAGCCATAGGAGATAATCACTAACATCAATGTGACCATCAATGTCATCACAGCCAAGAAAAAGGACATTAGCTCTAGGAAATGTGTATCTGAACAAGAGATCTGCAGGATGGGAGAAGAATCACAAATAAAATGATCAATGACATTGGAAGCACAAAATTCCAACTTGAGTCCCAAGATTATTGGAGGAAAGATGATCAAGAATCCAGTTACCCAAGAGCTGAGTACAAGTTGGTAGCACACTTTGTTGCTCATGATGGTCGTATAATGCAGAGGTTTACATATAGCCACATAACGGTCGTAGGACATAGCAGCCAGAAGGTAAAATTCAGTTACTCCCAAAAAGATAAAAAAAAAAAATAACTGAGTCATACCCCTCACATAGGAAATAGTTCTGTCTTTTGTCACAAGGCTCACCAGGAACCTTGGAATACAGACAGTTGTGAATGAGATTTCTAAAAAGGAGAAATTACGTAGGAAGAAGTACATTGGTATCTTTAGGTGGGGATCCAGCAGAGTGAGAATGATAATGGTTACATTTCCTGTCACACTCAACAAGTAGGTAAAAAATAGAAAGAAGAAAATTACAACCTGCAATTCAGGGTCATTTGTCAGACCCAAAAGAATGAACTCTGTCTGCATTGAATGGTTCCTCATTTCTCTCCTATGGGTTTTAACAAAGCTACACAAACAGAGAAAAAAAATGGTCACGATTAGATGTTAGAGTCAGTAAGAAAGAACAAAGAAGGAGAGAAAGAAGCTAACATTCACTGATCACCAACAATGGACCATGTGCTGCGTTTGGAGGTTTATATGTTTTCTTATATATCTGCAACAACTTTCTTTGAGCAGAATATTACATCCTCAGTTTTTAGAGAGGGAAATTGTGGTTCAGATTAAAAACTTTGTCTGGGGTATATATCTAAATGCTGGCTTTATAAAGTTGGTAAATCTTTAACAAAGATAAATGCCCAACACATACCCACACGATTCATTTGAATATCTTGGGTGAGATCTAGGCATCTGCATTTCTACAAAGTTTACAGGTTCATAGCCAAGTAGAGAAGTATTGTGTCAGTAATTCAATTGGAAACTGAATCCAACACCATTAAAATACCACACCTTTGTTCTTTTTAATTTTATCATATGGAATATCCAGTATAAGATCTTAGCCTCAAATTCATGAATAGATTTCAGAACATTCATGAATGCACTTAAATTCTATGGAAATTGTGTGTGAAGTGGGCACACAGTTTTTTAAAAAAATTTTTCTTGAGAGACAGAGAGAGAGAGAGAGAGAGAGAGAGAGAGAGAGAGAGAGAGAGAACGAGAGCAGGGAAGGGTCAGAGAGAGAGAGCGAGACACAGAATCCAAAGACAGGCTCCAGGCTCTGAGCTAGCTGTCAGCAAAGAGCCTGACCTGGGCTCGAACCCACTAACTGTGAGATCATGACCTGAGCTGAAGTCGGATGCTTAACCAACTGAGCCACCCACGTGCCCCCAATTTTTTTTTAAAGGGCAGATGATACAACATGTTTAAGACTCGCTAGAATATATGTTGTTGCTTCATGAATGGCAGTAATAAGAACATAATTCAAAATCTATGCCATCTGGGTGGCAAATTGGAAAATTGCAGATAGGACTGAAATCATAGAATATAGTCACAGCTTCTTGGTGTAAAAAGAAATTTCAGAGATCATTTATCCAATCTTGTATATAAAGCTAAATTCCTCTCTACAAAATTCAGGAAGGTATGTAGTTATTTAGGTTTTACTTTTAACACAATAATTCTGATAATAGATAGCTTTTAAGTCTAAGAAACACTTTATCACACAAATATAAATAAAGAGAGAAATTGTCCTGTAAATTTAAAAACATACAAACTCTTACAACCACATTTTAAATAATGGTTTTCAACACCCTAACACATTTTAGAAATTAGCTATTTTGTTTACAAGCTCTATTATCAAAAGTTCTCTTTCTCCTCCTTCTTCAGAATGTTTTGTTAGCCACACTGTAGACCAGTTGGGCTATTTCCAATGGAATTTACCATTAACATGATCCCTAAGAGACAGAAAACAAAACAAACAACAACAAAACACAAGTAAGCAAAAACAAAATGTATTTTCTTTTCTTCAAAATTATCTTTATCTGTGAAACTTTGGACTGCTGATAATGACTTTCTTTCCTAATACAGTCAACTCTTCAACTGTCTTTTAATATTTGCTACATACCTAAAATTTATGCCATTTTATGTTTATTTCTTTTTAACAGTTCCCGTGTCAAATTTATGCCTGCCCAGAAAAATTATGTATAGCTTCTTTAATAGTTTTCTACTAGTTTGATTTAAAAAAATAAAAAAAAAATTGACCTAGTTCAGAAGGTTGTCTGAATATCACAGTGATTTCCAGAATCAAGTGAGAAATTATGTAAAGTAATTCATAATACCTTCTGTCTAAAGCTACTTTGTGTTTATTGGCTGTTAAATGGAAGCAGTGTATTTCTTTTCACATCTATTCTCTTGAAATCTCCATCTTCATAACTCTTATTTTTTAAAATTAATGAATAGAAAAATATCTCTCTAGGAAGGTATAATTGGACAAAGAGAAATTTATATATAAGATGTAGCAAAATGAAGGCCATAGAGTGAAGATTTCTCTCTTTCTAGAGATCATTCATTAGTCTTTTTTCCTCAACTTATGCATTACTATATTAGATTTATATTATTAATAAAAAATAGTGGACAGACTTAGGTGCATTTTGTAAGTAGGTACCTTTTATACATTTTGTATTTTTTACCAAAAAAAATGATCAACTAAAAAAAATCAAGCTACTTACAAATATCTGCTTTTGATTACCACAAAACCACCTTAATATACAGTTAAAAATAAAAGATCTAAACTCTAAAGCATTTACCTTAATTCCCGTGTTTTCTCATATTTTCTTCTAGGATGTGAAAAAAAAAGGCAAGAAAAAAAAAACAACCCTGATAATGGATTATGAATGTACTCAGCGCATGGACTATATTGTTTCAGTGAGCAATTGAAAGAAAAATGATTTTAAGTTGTAAGTTAATGCAAAAAGATGGACTATATGGTGTGGTTTCATAAATTTTCCACCTTTCACCTCACCCTTGTATGTAAGTTTGAACTTAGACCAGTTCAGGATTTGGGTACTAATATATTTGATTTTATTTTAGGTAAGATAAATTCTCTAGCCTTACTGTGAACACTTCTAGATTATATCTATTGTTAATATAAGTAAAATTTATTTTTATATTCTTTACATTTGGAAATGGAAATGAAAAAAATCCAGGAAATCAGATAAAAGTGTTATTATATCCACTAGGTAGGGGGATATTTCACTGTTAATATTGCATGCTAAAAATGTGAGTGTTCTTATATTGTTTAATTAGTTGCACACTCAAGGGATTTGACTGATAAGGGAAAACAAACAAAACAATACAAAAAAACCATTACCCAGGGATTAATAATCAAAAGATACTAATGATATTTGATAAAACTAACTTGCATGAACATTGTAATAGAATGTGAAAGGTCAGTATCTATGACAAAACAAATAAGAGCATTTAGTGGGTCACAACAATATTAATTTTACTATTCCATAATTAACTTTAATATTTCAGGTTGGAGGTGTATAATCCCATTAGATTTACCCCACTTAAAATCTTTTGTTTAGAAAGCCCTTGTGAAAATGGTTGCAAAGTTACTCATTTTATCATGTATTGTGGCATGCTTCAAGGTAACTGACTTGGGGATCCATCATCTGAGAAAATAAAGCCCAACAGAATGTGGAAAGCAGTATCCTAAGATCCCAAAGAAACATTAATAAATGAAATGAGATATGAGGCTAAGTGAAGATATGACAGTTGTAGCCAAGAAGTCTAGTGGCATTGAAGGAAGGATGACAGCCGGACATTAGTGACTTTAAGGTATTTCTCTGAAATGTGTTAGAAAAATAAAAATATTAACAGTAAGGGTGTCCCAATCCTTGTCTTGTCACATAGGAAAGAAATAGAAAACCTGTGAGTTAGAAAAGAAACCCAGCCTGCCCTGCTAACATACCTTAACACAGAATGATAAGGGTTGGATATTTGCATGAACAATGAGGCCATCAGGAGGCACAAATGGTGCTGTTGGAAAGTTGTACCAGGAAAACCGAGTTCTTTTCTTCATGACGGCTTTCTTCCAGGCACATAATAGGCACTGTTTCTGCTCATTCCCACTAGCACAAACTGTAAAAATAAAATTCTCATTACATGATTATTTGTAGCTCTGACTTACTTCCGATAGTATCATTCTTGTGATGACAAAGAAGAGATTTGATAAATCCAAACTTTAAGTTCTTGATTAACTGAGCCTGAGAGATTTGAATTTACACTAAAATAATTCTAAAAGAAGATATCTCAATAATGAATAAGCTAGCCTTTTTGTAGAAAACATGAGAAAAAAAGGACATATTAATTATGTCATAGTTGGGAGAAAAGGAAATATCTGAAATGGAAGAGCAAATATTCTTTTATGAAATTGAATTATTAAGGAATACAGAAACACTAAGAAATGAATCATTTGTGTTCAAAGAATAGATGAAGGCATTCCAGCTATGAAGTAAAATATAGGATAGGAAAGGGGAAAATATGAATTTTCATAATGGTAGAACAGAAATGAAAGTATAATTTCTTTTTTGTTGTTGTCCTAGAAATATCAGCATTTATTATGTCTTAGAAAATCAAAATGAAAGATTTTCTAGTCCCTCCTCTCTGAACAAATTTTGAAATCCAAGGAGTGGGTCAGCAGAAGGTGGCAGTGAATTGTTTTATTCTTTGTTAAGTTTTTTTCCCTGCATTTATTGAGTATAACTGACATATACCATTGTGTAAGTTTAATTTTTTTAACACTTATTTATTTTTTGAGAAACAGAAAGAGACAGCGGAGGGGCTGAGAGACAGGAAGTCACAGTATCCAAAGCTAGCTCCAGACTCTGAACTGTCAGCACAGAGCCCGAGTTGGGCTTGAACTCACAAACCGTGACATCATGACCTGAGCAGAAATCTTATCCAGGAGCCCCTTACAGTGTGTAATTTTAAAGTGTACAATGTGTTGATTTGATACACCTATACATTGTAAAATGATTAGCAGCTAAATATTAGCTAATACTTCAATCATGTCACATGATTACCGTTTCTTTCTTTTTGGTCAGATCATTTAAGAGCTACTCTGTTAGCAACTTTCTAGTGTATAAAACAGTATTATTAACTATAACAATCATGTTGTACATTAGATCTCCAAAATTTAATTGTCTTATAAGTGGAAGTTTGTACCCTTTGGCCAACATCTCTTCATTTCTCCAAAATTCCAGCCCATGCTAACCAAAATTCAACTCTGTTTTTAAGAGTTTTGCTTTTTCGGATTTACATATAAGTGAGATTAAGCAGTGTTTTGTCTTTCTCTGTCTCATTTATTTCATTTAGCATTATGCCTTCAAATGGCAGGATTCCCTTTTTCATGGCTGGAGAATATTCCATTTTATATATTTCACTATATATTCATATATACATATCCATATATGGTCATATGTCCTTTATCCATTCATCTATACATGGACATTTAGGTTTTTTCCGTATCTCGGCTATTGTGAATAAAACTGTAATGAACACGGGAGAGCAGGTAACTCTCCAAGATTCTGATTTCATTTTCTTTAGATATATATCCGGAAGTGAGTTTACTGATTTTTCTTCTGCTTGGTTTAGTCTGTTGTTGAAGATTTTTATTGAATTCTTCAGTTTTGTTATTGTATTCTTCACTAGGATTTTGGCTTTTTTTTTTTTTTCTCTCTTTGGATGGTTTCTATTTCTTTGTTGTGCTGTTCTTTTTCTTTGTTGACCTCATTTTGTTAATGCCCTATTTCCTTAGTTTTGTTGAGTCATCTCTCTCTGTGTCCTTATAATTCACTAAACTTCATCAGGAGGAATATTCTGAATTCTCTATCAGCCAAGTCACATATTTCAATTTCTTTGAGGTCAGTTATTGGAGATTTATTAGTTTCCTTTAGTGATATCAG
>PJEM01018124.1:0-19726 GCA_004023845.1 Helogale parvula
CTACAAATGGCCAGATTTCATTCTTTCTCATGGCCATGTAGTATCCCATTGTAAATATAAACCATATCTTCTTGACCCATTCATCAGGTGATGGACATTTAGGCTCTTTCATGATTTGGCTATCGTTGAAAGTGTTGCTATGAACATTGGGGTACATATGCCTCTATGCATCAGCACTTCTGTATCCCTTGGGTAAATCCCTAGCAGTGCCATTACTGGGTTATAGGGGAGTTCTATTGATAGTTTCTTGAGGAACCTCCACACTGATTTCCAGAGCATCTACACCAGTTTACATTCCCACCAACAGTGTAGGAGGGTGCCCGTTTCTTCACATCCTTGCCAGCATCTACAGTCTCCTAATTTGTTCATTTTAGCCACTCTGACTGGCGTGAGGTGGTATCTCAGTGTGGTATTGATTTGTATTTCCCTGACGATAAGTGATGCTGAGCCTCATTTCATGTGCCTGTTGGCCATCTGGATGTCATCTTCAGAGAAGTATCTATTCATGTCTTCTGCCCATTTCATCACTGGATTACTCATTTTTCTAGAGTGGAGTTTGGTGAGTTCCTTGTAGATTTTGGATAGAAGTCCTTTATCTGATATGCCACTTGCAACTATCTTTTCCCATTCCATTGGTTGCCTATTAGTTTCTTTGATTGTTTCCTTTGCAGTGCAGAAGCTCTTTATCTTTATGAGGTCCCAGTTGTTTATTTTGGTTCTTGATTCCCTTGCCTTTGGTGGTGTGTTGAGTTGGAAATTGCTGCAGATGAGGTCAAGGAGGTTTCCTCCTTTCTACACTAGGGTTTTGATGGTTTTCCTATTTCATATTCAGGCCCTTCATCCATTTTGAGTTTCTTTTTGTGTACGGTTTAAGAGAATGATCCAGTTTCATTCTTCTGCATGTTGCTGTCCAGTTCTCCCAGCACCACCTGCTAAAGGGGCTGTCTTTTTTCCATTGGATCCTCTTTCCTGCTTTGTCAAAGATTAATTGGCCATGCATTTGTGGGTCCAGTTCTGGGTTCTGTATTCTATTCCATTGATCTGTGTGTCTGTTTTTGTGCCAATACCATACTGTCTTGATAATGACAGCTTTATAGAAGAAGCTAAAGTCTGTGAATGTGATGCCTCCAGTTTTGGTTTTCTTCTTCAGTATGACTTTGGCTACTCGGGTTCATTTGTGGTTGCATACGAATTTTAGGATAGTTTTTTTTTTTTTTCTAGCTTTGATAAGAATGCTGGTGCAATTTTGATTTGGATTGCATTGAATGTGTAGATTGCTTTGGGTAAAAATGACATTTTAATAATGTTTATTCTTCCGATCCATGAAATTGGAATGTTTTTAGATTTCTTTGTGTCTTCTTCAATTTCTTTCATAACTTTTCTATAGTTTTCATTGTACGGTTTTTTTACATTTTTGGTTAGGTTTATTCCTAGGTATTTGATGCGAATGGGATCAGTTTCTTGATTTCTCTTTCTGTTGCTTCATTATTGCCATATAAAAATGCAACCGATTTCTGTATGTTGATTTTGTACCCCATGACGTTGCTGAATTCATGTATCAGTTTTAGTAGGCTTATGGTGGGGTCGGTCAGATTTTCCATGTAAAGTATCATGTCATCTGTGAAAAGTGACAGTTTGACTTCATCTTTGCCATGTCTGATACCTTTTATTTCCTTTTGTTGTCTGATTGCTGAGGCTAGGACTTCCAGCACTGTGTTAAAAATAGTGGTGAGAGTGGACATCTCTGTCGTGTTCCTAATCTCGGAGAGGAAGCTCTCAGTTTTTCCCCTCTGAGGGTTATATTAGCTGTGGGCTTCTCATAATTGCCTTTTATGATATTTAAGTAAGTCCCTTCTATCCAGACTTTCTCGAGGGTTTTTATTAAGAAAGGGTGCTGTATTTTGTCAAATGCTTTTTCTGCGTCTATCAACAGGATCATATAATTTTTATGTTTTCTATTGTTATCGTGATGTATCAAATTGATGGATTTGTGAATGTTGAACCAGTCCTGTATCCTAGAAATGAATCTCACTTGACCATGGTGGATAATTCTTTTTATTTGCTGTTGAATTTGATTTGCTAGTATCTTGTTGAGTATTTTTGCATCTCTATTCATCAAGGATAATGGCCTCTAATTCTCTTTTCCTCTTGGATCTTTGTCCGGTTTTGGAATCAAAGTGATGGCGCAGGCTTCATAAAATTAGTCTGGAATTTTTCCTTCTATTTTTATTTTTGAAATAGCTTGAGAAGGATGGGTATTAACTCTGCTTTAAATGTCTGGTAAAATTTCCCTGGGAAGCCATCTGGCCCTGGGCTCTTATTCATTGGGAGATTTTTGATACCTGATTTGATTTCTTCACTGGTTATGGGTGTGTTTATATTTTCTATCTGTTCCCGTTTGAATTTTGGTAGTGCATATGTATTTAGGAATTTGTCCATTTCTTCTAGATTGTGTATTTTGTGGGTATATAATTTTTCACAGTAATATCTAATGATTGCTTATATTTCTGAGGGATTGATTGTAATAAATCCATTTTCATTCATGACTTTGTCTATTTGGGTGTTCTCTCTTTTCTTTCTGAGGAACCTGGCTAGAGGTTTATCATTTTTGTTTATTTTTTCACAAAACCAACTCTTGGTTTCATTGATCTGTTCAACTGTTTTTTTTGGATTCTATGTTGTTTATTTCTGCTCAGATCGCTATTATTTCTCTTCTTCTGCTGGGTTTGGGGTGCTCTTGCTGCTCCCCTTCCAGTTCCTTTAAATGCTCTGTTAGATTTCGTATTTGCACTTTTTCTAGTTTGTTGAACTAGGCCTGGTTTGCAATATACTTTCCTCTTAGAACTGCATTTGCTGCATCACAAAGAGTTTGGATTGTTGTATTTTCACTTTCATTTGTTTCCATATATTTTTTAATTTCTTCTCTAATTGCCTGATAGGCCCAATCATTCTTTAGTAGGGTGGTTTATAACCTCCATGTTTTTGAAAGTTTTTCAGAATTTTTCCTGTTATTTATTTCAAGTTTCATAGCATTGTGATCTGAAAGTGTGCATGGTATGATCTTAATTCGTTTATATTTACGGAGGGCTGCTTTATGCCCCAGTATGTGATATTTCTTGGAGAACGCGCCGTGCACACTTGAGAAGAAAGTGAATTTCCCAGCTTCAGGATGCAGAGTTCTAAATATATCTATCAATTCCATCTGTTCCAATGTGTCCTTCAGGTCCATTTTTTGTTTAGTAATTTTCTATCTGGTTGATCTGCTGTAAGTGGAGTATTAAAGTCCCCTGCAATTAACACATTCTTATCAATAAGATTGTTTCTGTTTGTGATTGTATCATGTATTTGGGTGCTCGCAAATTTGGCACATAGATGTTTATAATTATTAGCTGTTCCTGATGGAGAGACCCTGTAATTATTATATAATGCCCTTCTTCATCTCTCGTTACTGGCTTTACTTTAAAGTCCAGTTTATCCAATATAAGTATGGCTACTCTGGCTTTCTTTTGACTACCAGTCAGACAACAGATATTTCTCCATCCCCTTACTTTCAATCTGAAGGTATCTTCAGGTCTAAAATGAGTCTCTTGTAGAGAGCAAATAGATGAAATTTGTTTTTTGTTGTTGTTGTTGTTGTTGTTGTTGTTGTTTTTTACCCATTCTGCTAGCCTGTGTCGTTTGATTGGAGCATTCAGTCCTTTTACATTCAATGATATTATTTAAAAGTATGGGTTTGGATTCATTGTGTTCTTTGTAGAGTTCATGTTTGTTGTGGTGTATCTGGTACTTTGTATTCCTTTCAACATTTCCCTCATAGAGTCCCTCTTATATTTTCTTGTAGGGCTGGTTTGCTGGTGAGGAATTCTCTCAATTTTTGTTTATTTAGGAACACCTTTATCTCTCCTATTTTAAATGACAGGCTTGCTGGATAAAGGATTTTTCGCTGTATATTTTTTCTGTTCATCACATTGAAGATTTTCTGCCATTCCTTTCTGGCCTGCTAAGTTTCATTCGATAGGTCTGTAACAAGTCTGATAGGTTTCCCTTTGTATGTTAGGGCCCTTTTATCCCTAGATGCTTTCAGAATTCTCCTTTTTTTATATTTTGCCAGTTTTACTATGATATGTCATGCAAAAGTCAATTAAAGTTATGTCTTAAGGGCGTTCTTTATGCCTCTTGAATTTCAATGTCTATTTCTTTCCCCAAATTCGGGAAGTTCTCAGCTGTAATTTGATCAAGCTCCCCTTCGCTACCTTTTTCTCCTTCTTCTTCTTCAGGAATTCCTATGATACAAATATTGTTAAGTTTGGTTGTGTCAGGTCTCAAATTCTCTTTTCATGCTCCTGGATCAATTTCTATCTCTTTTTCTTGGCTTCCTCTTTTGCGATAACTGTGTCTTCTAATTCACCTATTCTCTGCCTCTTCAATCCGTGCAGTGGCTGCCTCTATTTTATTATGTACCTCATTTATACCATTTTTTACTTCATCACAGCTGTTTTGAAGGTCCCTAGTCTTTGTATCAATAGCTTCTCTGATGTCTTCCATGCTTTTTTTCAAGCCCAGTAGTTCATTTTATAATTGCTCTAAATTCTTGTTCCATTATGTTGCTCATATCTGTTTTGATAAATTCTGTAGCTGTGATTTCTTCCTAGAATTTCTTTGGAGCAGAGTTTTTCCATTTTGTCATTTTGGCTAGCTTTCTGTCTCCTGTCGTTTTTTTTTTTTTTAAGTTTTATTTATTTATTTATTTATTTATTTATTTATTTATTTATTATTTATTTATTTTTGAAAGGCAGAGAGAGACAGCATGAGTAGAGAAGGGTCAGAGAGAGAGGGAGATACAGAATCTGAAGAAGGCTCCAGGGTCTAAACTAGCTGTCAGCACAGAGCCGGACGTGGGGCTCGAACCCACAAACTGTGAGATCAAGACCTGAGCTGAAGCCAGAAACTTAACTGACTGAGCCACCCAGGCACCCCTCCTATCAGTTTGAAAAGCTTGTTTTGCGCTCTGCACCTGTGAGTATTGCGCTATTAATGGATCCTTATTGACTCTCCAGGGCCTGTCCATTCAGGAAGTTTTCTTTAAATTGTGTCTCTCAGTTTGTCGGTTTCTTTTGCTGTGTCTTTGATCATTTTATTTCCCTACTCGGTGATATTTTGGACCCTCCACCTTGTGTACTTTGGCACTTTGGCTTTTTTCTTGAAGTAACCTCAGGCATCTTTGAGGTTGTCTTCTTTCTGGAATCTATGTGTTCACCTCCCACTCTTGCAGGTCAGAGTATTTTCTCTTCAGTACTTCTCAGTTGGATACATCCTGGTGGGCGAATACTACAGAGCTCCATACTTCTCTGCCATCTTGTCCTTCATCGATCAATACTTCTGAATTATAGTACCTGCTGAATGCCCAAAGCTCCCTGCCAATTCATATTTTTTCTGGCTGTCCCTCATGCTCTGGGACATTCTTTCTCAAACTGGACTAGCTTAGTAATTTGTGGAGTCTAGTGCAAAATGAAAACATCGGGTCCCTCATTCAAAAGATATTAAGAATTTCAAGATAGCAACGGTGTATCATTAATCCAAATGTAGCATGTAGCTACATGTGTGACTATAGAGTTCACATGCCCATAAATCCAACTCTGTGCCCAAACTCTCCTGTGACAGAGACTGCTACTTGTTCTGCCAAATTGTCTTTCTTTTCTTTCTGAACATGTACCTGGACTACATGTGCAGACCTCCATTGTCATTAGGTGTGACCAGGAATCTGAGTTCTAGCCAGTGCAATGTGAATGCAGGTGATATGTATAACTTCCAGATCTGGCCCACAAAAATATTCCACATAGTTTTTTCACACCATTTTCTCTTCCATCAGCTTGAAACAAATGATAATGAATACCTTGGAAATTAAATGCTATATGGTAAAAATTTAAGAATAAAGGAACCTAGGACCTTGAATTAAGAATAAATTTTTTAGGACTTTGAGCAAAAATATATTTCTATTAAGGTTAAATTGTTATACATCTTTTGGTTTGCTTTTTGCTTTTACTCATGTCACTCTAGATAATACATTACCTGATTATCAGAAGTACATAGAGGGCTAATTGAAATTCTTATTCCCAGGGCCTGATACTAGAGAATACAATCCAGTAACTCTAAAATAGAGAGTGTGAATCTATATTTTTAAGAAGCACCCTACAGCTCTATAGCTGATTCTGATGATAAGGCAAGTTTGGAGACCTACTCTTATAGGTTTTCCCTTTCATTATTTCCTATGACAATGTCCTCCACCCTATGCTCAATTTTCTCCTGATTCTTGTTTCCCAAGTGATATATACTAGACGTTTTTAATTATTATGCTCTATGAAATAGTTTTGATGTCTGGAGCTCTAGTCACCATCTTGTTATCTGAGGGTGGAAGTTATATTCAAAATATGGAGGGGCAGAGAGTGATAGCCTAGACCCTTGATGACTTCTTGTAGCTTCCATACCAACCCTGGACTAACTCCTGATTCTTTCTGCTTGAGAGAATAAATACTTGTGTGGTTGAAAAAGCTATTAAGATTTTCTGTTAGTAGTAGAATCTAATATTAATCCAAAGAGAACTATGTTAGAATATGATGGTTTTTCAGAGTCCCCGCTGTATAATTCCTTATACCTTCATATAAAGCCAGGCCTTCCATGAGGAAACTATCCAAACAATTGAGTGGCATGGTGAAAGCAATGAACAATGATACTTCATTTCACTAGGACATTAAATCAGATTGTATTTCTCTTTCATTATCAAGAATTATCTCATGCAAGGCTAAAGGTTAAAGTATTTATCTGAGACAATATCTTGTGTTTTGACATTTTTCAATGAATAAATATTTACCTTATATGGTGAATTCACTTTATACAGCTTACTATGTTCTGAGTGTTTGTGTCCCCTCAAAATTTGTATATTGAAACCTAATGCCCAAGTGATAATATTAGAAGGTAGGACATTTAGGAGGTGCTTAGGTCATGATGGTGGAGCCCTCAGGAATGGAATGAGTAACCTTATAAAAGAGACTCCAGAGAGCTCCCTTGCCCCTTCTACCATGTGAAGTTACAGTGAGAAAGCATCTGCCAATGAGGAAGGAGCCCTCACCAGGCACTGAACCTGCCAATGCCATAATCTTGGACTTCCCATCCTCAAGGATTATAAGAAATTTCTGCTGTTTATGAGCTTCTAAGTCTATGGTATTTTGGTTATAGCAGCCCAAATAGGCTAAGACACAGATCATACCCTTTCTAGTTTGATTAAAAGAAAATTAGCATAATTTTCTCATACACTATCAGTGAGAATGTAAATTGGTGGAGTCACTATGGAAAGTAGTATGAAAGTTCCTCAAAAAATAATAGAAATATCACATTATCCAATAATTCCACTACTGGGTATTTACCCAAAGAAAACTAAAATACGATTTCAAAATATACGTATACCTTCTTGTTTATTGCAGCATTATTTATAATAGCCAAGATATGGAAGAGGCCCCAGTGGCTATTATCAGATGGATGGATAAAAAAGATGTCACACACACACACACACACACACACACACACAGAGGAATATCTTGCAATCATAAAAAAAGGATGATATCTTGTCATTTGCGATAACATGGATGTACCTAGAGGGTATTCTGCTAAGTTAATGCTAAGTCAAATTGAGAACTACAAATATTACATAATTTTGAAATCTAAAAACAAAACAAATGAATAAACAAATACATAAAAAACAGAAACAGACCTATAAATATAGTGAACACATTGATGGTTGCCAGAGAGAGGGAGTGTGGAGAGATGGGAAAAATAGGAGAAGAGGAGTGGGAAAACACAGACTTCCAATTGTAGCATGAATAAATTGTGGTAAATAAAGGTATAGCATATGGAATATAATCAATGGTATTGTAATAGAATAATATGGTGACAGATGGTAGCTACACATGTGGTGAGCATAACATAATATGTAGAGATGTTGAATCACTATGTTGTATGCTTGAAACTAATGTAACATTATCTGTCAACTATATTCAAATAAAAAATTGAAAATAAGGGCACTTTCGAGAAGCAATATGATTGAGGCTCGCTGTTTGGTTCAAGGTGATTTTGCAAGGTTCTGTCTTTCATTCTCTTCCTTTTCATCTATTAAAAAGTAAAGAAAGAATGACAGATGAAGCAGAATCCAGTCATCCGTCTTGAAGGGACAGTTGGAGTTTTTGCATACAAATGAAAGCTATCATTCTTGTCATCCTTAAGTTGGAGCTCTAGACACTATGTCCACAGCCAATTAATATTCCATGACCAATCAGAGCATTCATGCAGATTGTTTTTCCATCCTGAAACTTAATTCCAGTGCCAAAAATTATTATCTACAAAAGATAGAGCAGTTTTAACTTGTGATTTCCAACCAACATGAGTAAATATATTACTCATTTATGCTAAAAGCATGTATTTTCCAAAAATATTTTGATTGAACATGTCATGACAATGAAAAGCAGCTAAATAAAAGGCCTAATTTATTTGATATTAGGAACTTTGTAATGTCACCAAGTAGTCCAGCCCCCAAAAGGTCAACTTCTTAAGGACCATACTCATGGCTGGGGCCTTGTAGAATTCTGATTTCTTTTTTAAAATTAGTTTATTTTAAAAAAAATTTTAATAGTTTATTGTCAAATTGGTTTCCATATAACACCCAGTGCTCTTCCCCACAAATGCCCTCCTCCATTACCACCACCTCCCTTCCCTCTCCCTCTCCCCCTTCAACCCTTGGTTCCTTTTCAGTATTCAATAGTCTCTCAGGTTTTGCATCCCTCTCTCTTCCCAACTCTTTTTACCCCTTCTCTCCCCATGGTCCTCCACTAGGTTTCTCCTGTTCTCCTGTTAGACCTATGAGTGCAAACATATGGTATCTGTCCTTCTTCACCTGACTTATTTCGCTTAGCATGACACCCTCGAGGTCCATCCACTTTGCTACAAATGGCCATATTTCATTCTTTCTCATTGCCATTTAATACTCCATTATATATATATATATATATATATATATATATATATATATGTATGTATACCACATCTTCTTGATCCATTCATCAGGTGATGGACATTTTTGCTCTTTCCATGATTTGGCTATTGTAGAAAGTGCTGCTATGAACATTGGGGTACATGTTCCCCTATGTGTCAGCAATTCTGAGAATTCTGATTTCTGATTCCAGAGACAAAGTCATCACTTGACCTGGTGACTCAGACCATCAATTCTGGCTTTCAGTGGTGCTGCCTCTTTCCCTTGGAAATCCTTGGAATATGCCGATTTGGTTGGTGTAGGAAGATACATGTGCAGCATCGATAATGTCAGGGATAACGTATGCCCATCCATAATGTTCAAGGGATCTTGTGCTCTTAAAAGATTTAAAAAAATCTAGAGAACAAAGATAACAGGTTGTCACAAGCAGCTTTAAAACTAAACTGAGTCAAAGGAGCATTTTCTTAAAAGCCCATTGTCCTCGAACAAAGTGAGAAAGCCCCTTACACAGAAAAAGCAGGTTAACCTTCCCCTTCTGAAATGCTGACACTTTCCTTGCTGTGTTTGCAGTATTAAGTAGGAGAATGCTTGATTTACTTACTCTTTAAATTTGCAAATATACCCATGAGTGTTCACCTCTGGCTATCCAGAGTCAGTTAAAATTCAGTGGTAGGTAAAGTAGTTCTCATCAGGATGGATTGATTAGTTGCCTACAAATATAGTGTCCATCTCTATAAAAATTTGAATTTTGAGAAGAATATTAATATCCATGTACACTTAACATTTTTAATGTAAAAGTAAATCTATCTTTAAGTAATAACAAAGGTCGATAAACCAACAATAGTTTAAAACTAATAATCTAATTTAGAAATAAGAAACAGCTCTCAAGTCCATAATTATTCACTTCCATGGCTTGATAGTACAAAATGAGAATGTGTCATCTCATTCAAAGAGATTTTTTTAAGTTTTCTTTATTTTTGAGAAAGATAGCTCAAGCTGGGGAGGGGCAGAGAGAGAAGGAGACAGAGGATCTGAAATGGGCTCTGCACTAGCAGGAGTAAGCCTAATGTGGGGCTCGAACTCAGGAACCGTGAGATCATGACCTAAGCCGAAGTCAGATGCTCAACCAGGTGCTCCTAAAAGAGACTTAATTTTTTTGAAGTTTATTTTGAGAAAGAGAGAGGGAGAGAGAGAGAGAGCACTAGTGAGCAGAGGAGGGGCAGAGAGAGAGAATCTGAAGCAGGCTCTGCACAGATTGTGGAGAACTCACAAACCACAGGATCTGAGCTGAAATCAAGAGTTCGATGCCTAACAGACTGAGCTGCCCAGACACCCCTACTTGAAGAGATTTTTTGATGCTAAGTTTATTTGCTCAAAATAAAGCCTTTTACACAATTTCAAAAAGGGAAAACAATGTATGTCTTTCAAAATTGATGCCTGAAAAAGAAGTGAATGCTATGTTGTCTTCTTTCTAGATGGGAGGAGAACTGAGGAGTATGGAATTAGATAAGTGACAGCTCACAGTACCTCTTAAAAGGTTTTTCTTTAATGTCAAGAAGACAATACAACAGTGGTTAAAGGTTTACTAACCAGACATGGATAAAAATCTCAACACCAATACTTATTAGCTATATAAGCTTATGAAAACGATGTAACCACTCTGCCTCAGTTTATCCACAAGTAAGAATATCAAATTTTTTCTTATAGAATTGTTATAAGGATTAAATGAGATAATATATGCAAAATGTCTGTCACATGGGCAGCAGTGGATATATTGCAGCTGATGTGATGTTGATTATTACCACAGTCTTATTCTGTCAATGCAATTTATCATTTTTACAAAATTCAAATAGGAATGCCCAAACATTTGCGCTACACCTCAGTGTCATTTCCCAAAGATATCTGAGCAGAAGATATTACTGATATTTGTTATGTGCCTGACATTATGCTAGATACTGTAAGGAAACAGAAGATTTTATAGCCCTTGTCTTCAAGGAATATACCGTCAAATTTGGAGATGCAAACTAGATTTCACAGAATGCTATAAATGGTCTCCGGCAGAAGCTAGAAATGCTTAATCTATAATGAGTGAGATATGCCCAGGACTAGAATATTAAACTATCCTAGATTGCTTTCTGCATGCGAAACTAAAGTGTGAGAACAAACACTAAAATCATGTTTAAAGGGTTATTCACAGATTATAGATAAAACTGAAAACTGTAGTTGGGCAAAATTTCTCAGCACAGCCATTTCTCTGTATATTTAAGGCACAAAATAAAATTTAAGACTTATGACCTAGAACGAATTTTCTTTAGTTCATTATTGTCTCTACTGATTGCATATTTTTGATGTATTCTAGTTGGGCATGTGTGAGTGTGTGTATGTATGAAAGAGAGATATTAAACATTTAGCCAATTCCCTATTTTTATGTAACAGGGAACCCAAAGAGGTAAAATGATTTTGCCTATAGTCAAATACCTGTTTGTTAGCAAGACCAGAATTAGAACACTGAGCTGGAACTAGTTAGTACATCTCTAGGCTCTGGAAGGATTATCAAATCAATAACTCAGTTCCTTCAAAGGAAGTTAAAAAATGTATTCATCTTTATGATCCGGGTACACATCTCCAACATCCTTTGCTTCCATTCATTCTGTCACCTCTTACTATTTGATGGCTGGCACATTGAGTGTTCATTCGATGCTGATCAAAGTAAAGGGAAACAGTATAACTTAACACACTGATGAAAAAAATCCATGCACTTGCCTATCCCATAGAGGGTAAATGTACTGTTCCTAAAGAAAAAGCTAGTGATCCTTTCTGCTATCCCAAACTTCAAATTAATGAGATTCTTATCTGTTGTTATAACAAATAATCACATTTCGCAGAGGAAACTATTCAGCTATGTGAATTACCCAGTGATTTCAAGGTAGGGATTTCATGAGACAGAATACTAAATCTGTATTTTTTTACTGTTTATTTATTTATTTTGAGGGGAGCTAGCATGAGCTGGGGAGGGGCAGAGAAAGAGGGAGGGAGAGAATCCCAAGCCTGTTGGCACTATCAGCACAGAGCCTGATATGGGGCTTGAACTTACGAACCATGAGATCATGACCTGAGCTGAAACCAAGAGTCAGATGCTTAACCGATTGAGTAGCCCATGCATCCCCTGAATCTGTCTTTCTAACACCTACTAGAGGGAAAAGGAAATGGGCCACAGATGGCAGATCGGGAGAGTGCTCTAAGAATTTGAAGCAAAGGTGAGTAGTGTGGACTGACTACATTGGGCAAAACGCGATGTATGCTTGGGCAAAAGAATTCTACCTCTTAATTTTTATGCCAGACTGAAGAATTATATTGGAAAAGAGTGGGGGGGGGGAGTGAAGGAATGCACTGATGTTAAAACAACTGGACTGCCTCTCAGAGGCCCTGGTTTGATGAGTTGCTAGGTAGAAAAAGAATTCATAGATTTATCTCTGGGAACAATCATTCTAATCTTAACTTTTTCAATACTATTTTTAACAAACTACTCCCTAAAAGTAGTAAATTGATAACAAATAGCTAAATGCAAGAAGACAATTTTTTTCTCTTCACACAATGACAACGCATAATTATAACCAGCCACTATTTCAAGAGCCTTCTTGAATAAATAAGGCCAAAATGCAGTGCTATTTATGTATAAATTTCAAGCATTCCTCATTTTAACTAAAATGGCAAAGGGAATGAAAATTCATAGCTTCAGCAAATTTTCTCTTTCTAAAAGTGATTAATCACCGCAGATTATTTTGCAATTTCATAAAATGGGCTTCAGTGGCATTTTGAAAAATTAGGACGGGGGGTTGCAACTGGGATGGAATAAAGAAACTATTACATAACCCCAAGTGAGATATTAATCTGCATCCAGATGGCCGTTGAGCTTTTATTATCAGGAAACAAGGCCTTACACAGCTCCTTAATAATCCAACTTTTGATAGCACTAAGCAGCCCAGTAATGAGATAATTGGGGACTGTCCCTAGGCAGGAGGAATTAATGATACTCTTTGAAAGATTTGTTTGGGGGTGTCAAGGAGGCAGGGCTACAGAAACCAAGTGTACAGCTGAAGGTGTATGTTTCCCAGTGTCTTGTTTGTTTTGTAACCAAAACAGCAACATCTCTAATAAGATACTTATTTCCTATGGGGCTGCATTTTATAAATTATCAACACACACACTCACACACACATACTCACCCACATTTTTAGATATTGCTTCCTTCTTCTATGGCTTGTTTTAAGCATTCACATGCTTAGGGGCACCTGATGACTCAGTAGGTTGAATCTCTGACTTAGGCTCAGGTCATGATCTTACAGTTTGTGAGTTCGAGCCCTGCATGGGGCTCGCTGCTGTTAGCACAGAACCCACTTCAAATACTCTGTCCCCCTCTCTCTTCCCCCTCCCGTGTCTCTCTCTCTCTCTCTCCCTCCCCCCCCTCTCTGTCTCTCTCTGTCTCAAAAATAAATAAACATTAAAAATTTACATACTTACCTACAATTCACCTCAGTCTCCTTTCTTGCTACTAAACTATACTATTATTATTCATTTTATTTCTATTACACTGTATTTATGACAGAATAGTATTTTTCTCCACAATGAAAGGAACTCTTATGAAGGAAGGTTCAGTGATTTTGTTAAGTATAGATTGCTTAAGAAATTCTAGAAACTTTTTATTTAGATATCCTGAGCTTTCAGGTGTAAAGAAAAACAGGCTGAGATTAATTCACACATATGTGTGTGGATTTGTGTTCAGATTTTTTTTTTTTACAATCTAACATACTCAATTAAGAAGTGGCACTAACCCCCTTAAGACACTAGGGTAGCATTTAGTAAGATATAAATTTTAACTCAGATAGATTTTATTGATGAAACGACTTAAAGAAAAGTGTCCATAAGGGGAAAAAATCATTAGCACTAGTTTCTTCTTGCCCTACTCTCTAACAGTCTCCTCCACACAGTGAATCCTGCTAAAAGGCACTAAGGACAACTGACACTACAGAAAAAAAATTCTTACAAAGTATGGAGCAGCTTCATTTGGAGATCCACAGAACCTGATGCTGTGGAAATTTTCCTTGAATGTTGGAAGCAATGAACAATAATCACTGAGTGCTTTCTATGTGCTGGGCACTTTGCATATATTATTTCATTTAATCTTGTCAACCTCAAACATTTCAACCCTCAATATAACAGGAAATTCATATTTTATATATAAGGAAAATAGCAAATACATAACAGAACATAGGTTTTACATATAAGGAAACTAGCAAATACATAACAGAACATAGGTTTAGAGCTATGTTTGTCTGACTTAAGTGCCTGTGTCTCTTCAACCTTCTCTCTCAAGTGACAAACTGACATGACCCATTTTAAGTACACTGTCTTTATATTGCACAGAGATATGGCATTATTCCAAGTAAATGAATCAATTGCTGCCTGCTATTTGGTCTGTTTTGATGACAGCATTTTAGCATGTATCTATATAAAAGCTCATGATCTGCTGAATATAGATGGTCTTCTAAGAGGAGATTATTTTTAATGAAGAAAGAAGAGACCAGGGAAACTCTTCTTACCCACCAGTAACTTAATAATATCACATGTTTTGGCCTGTTTAGCATTGTAATATTCTAATCACAAACCCTGCCATTTCATCTCAGGAAAAAGAAAGAGGAAGAGTTACAGCAAACTCAATATATAGCTTCCTATGCCTCCATTGCTTGGAAAATTATTCATGCACTTATATGATTAATACTCCATATTTGAGAAATACAATGTTTAAAAAAGTGTTTCACATATGCCTGGAAGGAAACAAGGAAGAGAGAGATGGAAGAAGGTGAAGAGAAAAGGTAGGAGGGGTGAGGAGAGGGATGGAGGTGGGAGAAAGACATCAGAGCATCAGCAGCTTTTGTTTAATAAGGATATGGTAAGATTCTCCAGGTTAGAGATGCATTCCTTTCTGTAGATTTGTCTACTTTCTTGAATGATAATTACCATTCTTAAAACATGTTTGTGGTCACCTGAAGAGCTTCATATAGAGAAGGATTACCGGCTCCCCCATGTACTATGGAAGAAGAAACACAAGGACCTGAATCTGGGGGATTTTTCAGTACTGAAAATAGATGTTTGCTTGCTGTGCCATTTTGTGAAAATAGATGCTGAGAAAATATGATTAGCTGTTGGACCAATCTGACAGCAAAAAATCCTTTGACTTTCCCAGGGGTAATAGTGGCACTTCAATTTAGTATGGCCAAAACAACTGAAGTACAGGACCATATTGGTAAATTGGATATATTCACACTTAGGTTAGTATAATTTTCTTGCCAACTAAATTTTCTCTGTGGTAATTTAATGAATGTATATTTCTTTTTGCTTATGTTTATGAATTTGGGTAATTGACTTTGATCATAATCCTGGCTGGGATATCCAAGAATAGTGGGAAAAGAAACTTAGAGGACATTTGTAATAGTTATATTTTTATTTTTTTGAATTGAAAGCATATACTAACAACGTCCCAAACATTCATAATATTTATGTAGAATTGTTCTCAGTTTCTACATGAAGGGTTGTCATATATATTTACATAGATGTTCTACTATTAGAGCAACCTTCTTGCTCTCTTGAACAAATGTTGTATTATTATCCATTGTGTGCTGCACACATGCCCAAGCTAGAAAGACAAAGTCTTGAATATTGCACTGCTGCTAAAAGACAAACACAGAGATATCGATGATTATATAAAGTGAAAGGAGGCTGATCTTTAAAAGAGAACCAAAAAGATTTGTAAAAATAACGCATATTTAAAATAAATACTTTAGGGGTGCCTGAGTGGCTCAGTAGGTTAAGCGCTCAACCTTGGTTTCAGCTCAGGTCATGATCTCAGAATTTCGTGGGTTCAAGCCCAGCATTGGCCTCTACACTGCCAGCAAGGAACCTGCTTGGGATTCTCTGTCTCCTCTCTCTCTGACCCTCTCCCACTCACGCTGTCTCTCTCAAAATAAATAAATAAAGTTAACAAAATAATAGGGACCTACGTGGTGCAGTTAGTTATGCATCCAACTCTTGATCTTAGCTCAGGTCATGATCTCACATTTCGTGAGTTCAAGCCCCACATTGGGCTCTGCACTAATGTATTTCAGAGAGCACCCGGATGACTCAGTTGGTTAAGTGTTTAACTCTTGGTTTTGACTAAGGTCATGATCTCCCAGTTTTGTGGGTTTAAGCCCAGCATCGGGCTCTGCACTGCCAGCAATGAGCCTACTTGGGATTCTGTCTCCTCTCTCTGACCCTCTCCCATTCAGGCTGTCTCTGTCTCTCTCAAAATAAATAAATACACTTAAAAAATAATAGGGGCACTGGAGTGGTACAGTCGGTTATGTGTCCAACTCTTGATGTCAGCTCAGGTTATGATGCCATGGTTCGTGAGTCTGAGCCCCATATTGGGCTCTGCACTGATAGTGAAGAACCTGCTTGGGATTCTGTCTTTCCTTCTCTCTGTCCCTTCACATGCACATATGCTCGCGCTCTCTCTCTCTTTCTCTCTCTCTCAAAATAAATTTAAACATAAAATACAATAAATATTTCAGAACCAAAACACAGACAGAAGTTATACAGTCTAAGTAGATGAATAGAATAAAAGTTACATAGATATATAGATATGAGAGAGGTTAATACATACATAGGCACAAACACACATGAATACACACAAATATTCATTTTATGTTGAACTATTTTAATTATTTTTTAATTTTTAATTTTTCTTTTTGAGAGAGAGAAAGTGAGAGAGATAGGTAGAGAGAGAATCCCAAGCAGGCTCCACTCTGGCAGCACAAAGCCTGATGTGGGTCCTGAACCCATGATCAGTGAGATCATAACCTGAGTGGAAATCAAGAGTTGGATATTTAACCAACTGAGTCACCCCAGGCACCCCTCAACTATTTTAAAACTATTCACACAAGAGGGGAACTTCTGGAATGGTAGTTTAAGAACCCCCCAAATCTAATTCTCTATAAAAACAATGGCAACAGTGGTAAAAGTGATCAAAGTCAACTTTTTCATAACACTGGAAATTAACTAAAGGCTTGCAGCAATTCAGGGAGTTTTTTATTAAAGAAAAATAACTGAATCTCAATAATATCATTGAACTTTGTGGCATTTTAAAGCAGGGATCAAACAGGTATTTGTACGCTAATGTTTATAGCACTGTTTTTTACAAAAAGAGGGGGGAAACCCACGTACTCATTCATAGATAAGTGGAAAAACAAAATGTAGTATAAACATACAAGGAATATTATTCAGCCAGAGAAAAAGAACCAAATTTCTATATATGTTACAACACGGATGGACCTTGAAAATATCATGTTAATTAAGCCAGAGACATAAAGAGAAATACTACATGATTCCGCTTATATGCAGTACCAAGAATAGGCTAATTCGTAAAGACACAAAGTAGCATAATGGTTACCAAAAGATGGGGAAGGGAAAATAGGGAGTTATTGGTCAATGAATATAGAGTTTACATTCAGGATGGTGAAAAGTTTTGTCTATAGATAGTAGTGAAAGATCTACCACATTGCAAATGTATTTAATGTCACTGAATTATACATTTACAAATCATTAAAATGATACATATTATGTAATAGATATTTTACCACAATAAAAATAAGAATAAAATAAAAATCAATGATTATCTCAAATATAAATGGTCTAAGTTCACCAATCAAAACACTGAGATTGGCACAGTAGATAAAAGAGTAGAATCCAAATATATGTTGTTTACAAGTATTCAGTTAAATTTCAATGGCATAGATATGCTTAATGTAAAAGGATAGAAAAAGATATACTATGCAATAATTAATACAAAATAGAGCAGGAGTGGTTATTTATATCAGAGAAAGTAGATATCAGAGCAAAGAAAACTGCTAAAGATAGTAAGGTATATTAAATAATAATAAGATAACCAATACATCAGGAAGACACAACGATCCTAAAATGTGTATGCACCAAACAACAATCTCAAAACAGGAAACAAAACCTGATGAAGCTGTAAAAAGAAATAGACAAATCAACAATTATATTTGGAAACTTCAACATCCTTCCTCTTCTCAGCAATTGATAGAACCATTAGACATAAAATCAGCAATTATATAGAAAAACTGCAAACATAATCAAACAATAAGATTTCTTTGAAACCAACACAAGACTCTACCCAATAGCAGACTACACAGTTTTTAAGTTTCTAAAAAAATTTCACTAAAATAGACCATATCTTGCAGTATAAGGCAAACATCAACAAATTATAAATAACTAAAACCTTACAGATTATGTTACCTGACCGTAGTTAAATCAAACTAAAAGATGAATGACAGAAGGACAACAGTCTTCCTGTTTTTCACTTTAAATACATGAAAATTAATCATACTTCTAAATAATGCATAGGTCAAAGAGGAAACACCAAAGGAAATTAAAAATACAAAAAATTTAATGTAAATAAAAATATAACATTTTAATATATGAGATGCAGCTAAAGAAGTTCTGAGACATCAAAATCTCAGACTTTAGCCTCTACTACAAAGCTGTCATCATCAAGACAGTATGGTACTGGCACAAAAACAGACACATGGACCAATGGAATAGAATAGAGAACCCAGAACTGGACCCACAAGTATATGGCCAATTAATCTTTCACAAAGCAGGAAAGAGTGTCCAATGGAAAAAAGACAGCCTCTTCAACAGGTGGTGTTGGGAGAGCTGGACAGCAACATGTAGAAAAACGAAATTAGACCACTTTCTGACACCATTCACAAAAATAAACACAAAATGGATAAAGGACCTGAATGTGAGACAGGAAACCATAAAAACCTTTGAGGAAAAAGCAGGAAATAGCCTCCTAGACCTCAATCGCAGCAATTTCTTCCTCAACACATCCCCAGAGACAAGGGAATCAAGAACAAAAATGAACTACTGGGACCTCATCAAGTTACAAAGCTTCTGCTGGGCAAAGAAAACAATCAAAAAAACTAATAGGCAATGGACAGAATGGGAAAAGATCATGGCAAATGGCATATCAGACAAAGGGCTAGTATCCAAAATATACAAGGAGCTCACTAAACTCCATACACGAAAAATGAATGATCCAGTGAAGAAATAGGCAGAAGACCTGAATAGACACTTCTCCAAAGAGGACATCCAGATGGCCAACAGGCACATGAAACGATGCTCAGCGTCACTCAGCGTCAGGGAAATTCAAATCAAAACCACACTGAGATATCACCTCACACCAGTCAGAGTCGCTAAAATGAACAAATCAAAAAAACTATAGATGCTGGCGAGGGTGTGGAGAGACGGGCACCCTCCTCCACTGTTGGGAATGTAAACTGGTGCAGCCTCTCTGGAAAACAGTGTGGAGACGCCTCAAAAAACTATCGATAGAACTCCCTTAGGACCCAGCAATAGCACTGCTAGGGATTTACCCAAGGGATACAGAAGTGATGATGCATAGGAACACATGTACCCCAATGTTCATAGCGACACTTTCTACAATAGCCAAATCATGGAAAGAGCCTAAATGTCCATCACCCAATGAATGGATCAAGAAGATGTGGTATATATATACAATGGAGTACTATATGGCAATGAGGAAGAATGAAATATGGCCATTTGTAG
>PJEM01018125.1:0-19720 GCA_004023845.1 Helogale parvula
AAACAGGAGAGACCTAATGGAGAACCAGGGGGAGTGGAGGAGGGAGAGAGAGTTGGGGAGAGAGAGGGATGCAAAGCTTGAGAGACTATTGAATGCTGAAAATGAACTGAGAGTTAAAGGGGAAGGGGGAGGGGGGAAAAGAGGTGGTGGTGATGGTGGAGGGCACTTAAGGGGAAGAGCACTGGGTGTTGTATGGAAAACAATTTGACAATAAAATATTAAAAAAAAAGAAAGAAAAAAAATTAAGTAGATATTTCTTAGTTTACTGTCTTCTAGGCTTCTCTATGTCTGGACAGAACAAAAGTTGGCTACTTTGGTTAAACGTAGTAATGTGGGGGAGCTAGGAGACTTAGTTGGTTAAGTGTTCAACTCTTGGTTTTGGCTCAGGTCGTGACCTCTTGGTTAGTGGGATCCAGCCCTGCAACGGGCTCTGTACTGACAGCACAGGTCCTGCTTAAGATTCTTTCTCTCCCTCTCTCTCTCTGCCCCTCCACCACTTGTGTGAGCACTCTCTCTTCCAAAATAAATTAATACAAATAAATAAATAAAAAAGTAAATAAGTCATTGATTATTAAAAAAGGTAGTAAAATAAAATAATAGACTATACTCATAATAATTTCAAAGAAACATGAATACAAGATAATGGATATACCTTGACTATTTTTTAAATAAATTGTTGGTTTATTTAAATGTAATTTTAAGTAATAAGTACATTTATTTACTATGTTGATCAGATTAATTTTATCTTAATCTAAATTTAAAAGCTTTAATTTCATGATGTTTATATACTCATGTACTTATATATGTCTGAGTACATATATATAAATGTATTATTTAGATTAATATAAGAATCATCCAGGGGCGCCTGGGTGGCTCAGTCGGTTAAGCCTCCAACTTTGGCTCAGGTCAGATCTCACATTCGTGGGTTCGAGCCCCGCGTCAGGCTCTGTGCTGACAGCTAGCTCAGAGCCTGGAGCCTGCTTCAGGTTCTGTGTCTCCTTCTCTCTCTGCCCCTCCCCCTCTCATGCTCTGTCTCTCTCTGTATCAAAAATAAATAAAACATTAAAAAATTAAAAAAAAAGAATCATCCATAAATGGTAAAAAAACAAATTCAAGGAGTAATCAATGTCAGTAGATTTAATTCTTATAAAAAGCTTATAAAATCTTTTTAAATTCTTTTTAGGAAAAGCTCACATGAGGAGAATTTAAAAGATAACCAGCACTTTGGGGAAAAAAGTGGAAAAAAAGTTGGATTAGGGCTTTATCCTGAAAAACTAGCCACAAAACAAGGAAAATAATTATGAGATTTTGAAATTGGGGTAAAATTGACATATAACATTATATTAGTTTTAGGTATTCAGCAATGATTTGATATTTGTATGCACTACAAAACAATCATCAGAATAAGTCTAGTTACTATCCATAAAAACAGTTGGAATTTTTTCTTGTTTTTTTTCTTTTTTTTCAATTTTTTTCTTGTGATAATAACTTTTAAGATTTACTCTCTTGGGGCACTTGAGTGGCTCAGTCAGTTAAGCCTCCAAGTTCAGCTCAGGTCATGATCTTGCAGTTCATGGGTTCGTGCCCCCACGTCAGGCTCTGTGCTGATAGCTAGCTCAGAGCCTGGAGCCTGTCTTTGGATTCTGTGTCTCCCTCTCTCTCTGACCCTCCCCTGCATACACTGTCTCTCTCTCGCTCTCAAAAATAAATAAAACATTAAAAAAAAAAGATTTACTCTCTTGACAACTTTCAAATACACACTACAAAATTATTGACATTGTCACATGTGTACATTACATCGCCACGACTTATTTATTTTATAACTGTAAATTTCTACCTCTTGACACCCTTCATCTATTTTGCTTCCCTCTTTACCACCCTCTCCTCTGGCAACCACAGTATCCATGAGTTTTGTGTGTTTGGTTGGTTTTATATGTATTTATTTATTATTTTTTAATGCTTATTTATTTTTGAGAGAGAAAGAGACAGAGTGTGAGTAGGAGAGATGGAGAGAGAGAGGGAGACACAGAATTCGAAACAGTCTCCAGGCTCTGAACTGTCAGCACAGAGCCTGAAGCCTGACTCGGGGCTTGAACTCACAGACCATGAGATCATGACTTGAGCTGAAGTTGGCTGCTTAACTGACTGAGCCATCCAAGTGCCCCAGATGGTTGGTTTTTTAGATTTCATATATGAGTGGGATCATATATCATTAGTCTTTCTCTGTCCGACTTATTTCACTTAGCATACAACCTTCAACGACCATCCATGTTTTCCCAAATTGCAAGATTTCATTCTTTTTCTTAATGGCTGTGTAGAACTCCATTGTGTGTATGTGTGTGTGTGTCTGTGTATGTATACACCACTATTTCTTTATCCACACATCCACTAACAAACACTTAGATTGTTTCTATAGCTTGGCTATCATAAATAATGCTGCAATGAACATAGGGGTGCATATGCCATTTCAAACCATTGCTTTCATTTTCTCTGGATAAATACCCAGAGGAAGAATTGCTCAAGCATATGGGGTTTTTTTTAATGTTTTTTTTACATGTTTATTTGTTTTTGAGAGAGAGACAGACAGAGCTTGAACATGGGAGGGGCAGAGAGAGGAAGGCACAGAATCTGAAGCAGGGTCCTGGCTCTAAGCTGTCAGCCCAGAACCCCATACACGGCGCAAACTAAACAAACCCTGAGATCATGACCTGAGCTGAAGTTGGATGCCTAACATTCTGAGCCACTCAGATATCCCTGTTTTTAATTTTTTGAGAAACCTCCATGTTGTTTTCTATAGTAGCTCCAGCAATTTACATGACCACCCAAAGTGCACAAGGGTTCCCTTTTCTCCACATTCTCACCAACACTTGTTATTTTTTGTCTTCTCTCTCTCTTTCTCTCTCTCTCTCTTTTTTTTTTTCTTTCTTTTTCAGTAAGTTCTGTGCCCAATGTGGGGCTTGAACTCATGACCTGAAGATAAGGAGTCATATACTCCACTGACTGGGCCAACCAGGTGCTCCCATTTTTTTTTAAATTAGTGCTTCAATAACAACGTTTTTAAATTTAATTTTTATTTAATTTATTTTAATTTATTTCTTAAAGTAACCTCTGCACCCAACATGAGGTTTGAATTCATGACCCCAAGATCAAGTCTCACATGCTCTACTGACTGAGCCAGCAGATGCCCCTCTTGTCTTCTTGATAATAGTCATTCTAACAGGTGTGAAATGAATATCTTATTGTAATTTTGATTTACATTTCTCTGATGATTAGTGACATTGAGTATCTTTTCATGTGTCTTTTGCCCATCTATGTGTCTTCTTTGGCAAAATGTCTATTCTGATCCTCTGCACATTAAAAAAATTTTTTTAAACATTTATTTATTATTGAGAGACAGAAAGAGACAGAGCATAAGCATGGGAAGGGCAGACACAGAACCCGAAGCAGGCTCCAGGCTCTGAGCTGTCAGCACAGAGTTTGACACGGGGCTGAACTCACAAACCGTGAGATAATGACCTGAGCCGAAGTTGGACACTTAACCGACCGAGCCACTCAGGTGCCCATCTTGAGTCTTTATATTTGTAATATGTTTCCATTTTCACTTGTCTCAAAATATTTTTTGATTTCTCCTTTTAGTTCTTTATTGACCCATTCATTCTTCAGTAGCATGTTGTTTAATATTTGTGATTTTTCCAGTTTTTCTCTTGTAATTGATTTCTAGTTTCATACTATCATGTTTGGAAAAGATGCTTAGTATGATTTCAATCTTCTTCAATTCATTGGGACTTGTTTTTGTGAGCTAACATATTATCTACCTACTATGTTGGGTATGTATTTACAAATGTTATATCCTCTTGTTGGATTGACCTTCTCATCATTATGTAATTCCTATGTTTGTCTTTTATTACAGACTTTATTTTAAAGTCCATTTTCTTTGCTATTAGTACCCCAACTTTCTTTTAGTTTCCATTTGTATGGGACATCTTTTTCCATCTCTACACATTCTGTCTTTGTGTATCTTTACATCTGAAGTGAGTTCTTAGTAGGCAGCATATAGATGGTTCTTGTTTTTTTATCCATTTGACCATTCTTTTTTTTTTATTGGAAATTTAGACCATTTAACATTTAAAGAAATTATGGATATTTAAGTACTTATTACTACTCGTTTGGAGTTTTTGGAGTTCCTCTTTGTTTCTTTCTTTTTGCTCTCTTCCCTTGTGTTTTAATGATTTTCTTTAGTGTAATGCTTACATTCCTTTCTTATTATCTTTTGCATATCTACTATGGGTTTTTGTTTTGTGGTTACCATGAGGCTCACATATAACAGCATATATTTATATGTATATATATATATATGCATATACATACGTCTATTTTAGGTTGATAGGAACTTAAGTTTGAATGCATTCTAATACTCTGCATTTTTACCACCATTCTTGTTTTATGTTGTTGATGTCACATTTTACATCTTTTTATCTTGTGTATCCTTAATTGATTTTTGTAGTTATATTTATTTTTACTACTTTATTTTTATTATTTTATTTTATTTTATTTTATTGAGAGAGAGAGTGTGAGAGGGAGAGAGCAGGCTCCATGCCCAGTGTAAACCAAACACAGGGCTTGATCTCACAACTGTGAGATCATGATTTAAGCCAAAATCAAGAGTTGGAAGTTTAACTGTTGGAAGTCACCCAAGCACCACCTTTTTCTCTTAACTTTTATAACTAGCTTTATAAATAATTAATCTGCTATCTTTGCTATATATTTACATTTACTAGTGAAATTTATATTTCCCTAAGTTTTCTTGTTACTATTTAATGCCTTTCCTTTCCGGCTTAAAGAAGTCCCTTTAGGGGTTCCTGGCTGGTTTAGTCAGAAAAGCATGTGACTCTTGATTTCCAGATCATGAGTTCAAGCCCCACATTGGGTGTAGAGATTACTTAAAAAATATTTTTTTAAAAAGAAGTCTCTTTGGGACATTTGGTGGCTCAGCTGGTCAAGCATCTGAATTCAGCTCAGGTCATGATCTCACAATTTGTGAGTTTGAGCCCCACGTTGGGCTCTGTGCTGACAGTGCAGAGCCTGCTTCAGATTTTCTGCCTCCCTTTCTCTCTGTCCTGCTCCTACTCACTCACTCTGTCTCTGTCTCTCTCTCTCTCTCAAAAATAAATAAACATTAAAAAAAAAAAGAAGAAGTCCCTTTAACATTTCTTGTAAAGGTGATTTGGTGGTGATGAACTCCTTTAGCTATTGCTTGTCTGGAAAATTGTTCATCGCTCCTTCAGTTCTGAATAATAACCTTGCCAGGTAAGGTATTCTTGGCTAGACATTTTTTTTCCTTTCAGTATTTTGAATATATTATGCCACTCCCTCTGGCCTGCAAAGTTTCTACTGAAAAATTTGCTTATAGACTTATAGAGTTTTCTTTATATGTAACAATTTGTTTTTCTCTTGCCACTTTTAAGGTTCTCTCTTTAACTTTTGACATTTTCATTATAATGTGTGTTGGTGTGGATCTTGTTCATCTTCTTTGAAAACCTCTGGTTTTCCAGATCTGTTTCATTCCCCAAGTTAGAAAACTTTGCTTTTTTGTGGGGGTAGGGAGGATACTTTTCATCTATTACTTCTTCAAATAAGTTTTCTGCTCCTTCCACTCTCTCTTCTGCTCAGACCCCTATACTGTGACTATTATTCTGCTTGATGTTGTCTCATAGGTTCCTTAAGCTATCTTCACTTTTTAAAATTGTTTTTTATTCCTGCTCTGTTTAGGTGAGTTCCACTGCTCTGTTTCACTGTCCTGAATCTCCACTGCTCTCTTCACTGATCACTTTTTCTCTTTCATTTAGTCTGCTGTAGAATTCTTCTATTGTATTTTTCAGGTTGGTTACCGTATTCTTCAACTCTGTGATTTCTGTTTGGTACTTTCTTATATTTTCTGTTACTTTGTTGAAGCTATCTCTATTTCATCCATTCTTCTCTTAAGTTCAGTAGGATCTTTATAACAACTACTTTGAATATTTTTACAGTTTTTAATGTTTATTTATTTTTGAGAGAAAGACAGAGAGCAAGAGGGGAGGGGTAGAGAGAGAGGGAGACACAAAATCTGAAGGGGTTTCCAGGCTCTGAGCTATCACCACAGAGCTCAATGCAGGGCTTGAACTCGTGAATGACAAGATCATGACCAGAGCTGAAGTCAGACACTTAACCAACTGAACCACCCAGGTGCCCCATATGCCAATTACTTTGGACTCTATCAGGTGAATTACTTGTCTCCCTTTCACTAGGAGATTTCATCTTGTCCTTTTGCTTAGAATATATTCCTCTGTTTCCTCATTTTGCATGACTCTCTGTGTTTGTTTCAATGTATTAGGCAACACAGCTACTGCCCCAAGTCTTGAAGGAGGGCATTGTATAGCAGACGAACCTTATTGTTCAACTTCACCCTAACTCTTGGTTGTCTCTTGAACCTGATTTATTCTTTTTTTAAAAAACTGTATTTATTTATTTGAGAGGGGGGGGGGAGAGAGAGAGAGAATCCCAAGCAGGGATTCTCTGAGCTGTCAGCACAGAACCCAGTGTGATACTCAATCTCACAAACCGTGAGATCATGACCTGAACCAAAATCAAGAGTCGGACACTTAACCAGCTGAGCCATCCAGGTGCCCCAAACCTGATTTATTCTTGATAGGTTGATGAGGGTGTGTCAAGGCCTACCAGTGTTCCAAAAGAAGGGATTTCGCTCAGCATCTAGTTTCAAGCTGCTTAGAAACTAGTCTTAAGCAGCAGCTTTAAGTCATGCAAATATGTACAGGCCTATGGGACCACAATAATAAATCCTGTTGGCCTCTGGACCAGGGATCTGGAGGTGACAGTTGCAAAAATCAGGGCTTCAGACAAGTGTATAAGTTCTTTTCTGGGAGATGCCAGCAAGCGATACCAGGGCTAAGGGAGAGGGCATAGATGGTGTCCCCTGGCGTATCTTCTCTGTGAACCTCTCCCTGGCCTCTAGATGTGTGGCAGACCTGCAGTCTGCCTGTCAAGCTAAAGTTCTTGTCAAGTAAAAGGCCCCCCCTTATTTTTAAGATTTTATTTTTAAAGTAATTTCTATACACAACATGGGGCTTGAACTTACAACTCTAAGAACAAGAGTTGTAGGTTCCACTGATTGAGCCAGCAGGCACCACATAAATAGACCTTTTTACAAGGAGACTGGGGATGTGTTTCAGTCTGCTGTCTGAGTAATACCCTATGGGTACCATCCTGTTAAGAATGTCTTTGATTGGGGCGCCTTGGTGGCTCAGTCAGTTGGGAATCTGACTTCAGCTCAGGTCATGAGCTCACCGTTCAAGCCCTGTGTTGGGCTCTGTGCTGAGAGCTCAAAGCCTGGAATCTTCTTTGAATTCTGTGTCTTCCTCTTTGTCTGCTCCTACCCCACCCCTGCTCTCTGTCTCTCATAAATGAATAAATGAAAAAAAATTAAAGTATTATCTTTGATTATTATAGTCCCATGGGATCCAGGAATGCATGCCCTATCCCCAACCACAGCCACCAGAGCCAGGTGATCAAGGAGCATCCCCTGTGTGGACTGCATGTGCCTGCCAGTTTTCACAGGAGCCTGGAAGAGCACACGGCTGGGGCATGACCACAAGCACTATCAAGATAGAGGGAAAGCAAAAAAATGGTGTCTGTCAGTATGTAAGTCCCCAGAGAGAGTCCCAACAGAATTCTGCCCCTCTGGCAGATGTTTTAAGATTAGCAAATGAGGGGGGCCTGGGTGGCTCAGTCGGTTAAGTGTCCGGCTTTGGCTCAAGTCATGATCTCACAGTTTGTGGGTTCGAGCCCCACATTGGGCTCTGTGCTGACAGCTAGCTCAGAGCCTGGAGCCTGCTTTGGATTCTGTGTCTCCCTCTCTCTCTGACCCTCCCCTGCTCGCACTGTCTCTGTCTCTCAAAAATAAATTTAAAAAAACATAAAAAAAAAAGATTAGCGAATGAATCTCCTTCACATATAGCCAGGTGCTGTGCAAAGTACTGCTTTAGTGCTTATCCTTCAGACAAGGGAGTTTGTGTACGAGCCCTTTAAGAGAAATATCTCAGTTCCTTATAGACTTTTGAGTCTCCTGGACATGAACCATTTTGATTCTCAAAGCCAGACATATTAGGGATTTGTCTCTATGTTGCAGGTCTCAAGGTTTGGGGTGTCTGACCTGGGACTTAAATTCCTTGCTTCTCAGGGCGAAGCTGCAGGTTTGTGAGATCCATCCCTAATGTGGGGGGTGGGGCTTTTGGGAAGACTGAATCTTTGCCTCTCCTACTCCCTCTCGATGTGGCCTTTTTACTGTTTGTTGTAAAGGAGCCATTTAGCTAGCTTCAAGTCCTTTTCAGAAGGACTTATTTCATATGTAGCAGTAGATTTGATGTGTCTATGGGAGGAAGTTTTTTTACTACTACAATTTTTTTACTACAGTGTTACATGGATGATAATCTTTGTTTTTCTTTTTTCCAATATTTTTTAAAAATTATAGTTGACACACAATGTTAAAACATGAGTTTCAGGTGTACAACATAGTGATTGGACAAGTCTGTATACTATGCTTACAACAAGTAAAACCACCATCTGTCACCATACAACACATTACATACTATTGGCCGTATTTCCTATGCTGTCTTCCATCCCCTTGGCTCCTTCATTCTGTAACTATACTTCACACTCTTCTTCACCCATTTTGCCTATTCCCCCACCCTCTTCCTCTCTGGCAACCATTAATTTGTTCTCTGTATTTATAGGCTGTTACTGCTTGTTTTGTTTGTTTGTTCATTTGTTTTGTTTTTTAGATTCCACATATAATGAAATCATATGGTACTTGTCTTTGTCTGTCTTACTTATTTCATGTAGCATAATACTCTCTAGGTCCATCCATGTTATTGCAAAGAGCAAGATCTCATTCCTTAAAACAAAAGAAAAAAAAAGAAAACAAAACAAAAACAAGTAACCACCACATACATTTGTTTTTGTATGTAGGAAACAAATTTAGTCACTAAAAATTAAAAGAGAAAAGGATCTTATTCTTTTCATGGCTGAATATTATTTCGCTGTATACATACACTACATCTACCAGTGGACACTTAGGTCGCTTCTGTATCTTGGTTATTGTAAACAATGCTTCAATAAATATGGATATATTCTTTTTAAAAAAAGTTAAACTAGAATTTGGATTTTCATTTTAGAAAATGATTAAGTTAATATGTGCATAGATATCAGAAATTCTTTTTTAAATATAATTTATTATCAAATTGGCTTACGTACAACACCCAGTGCTCATCCAGCAAGTGCCCTCCTCAATGCCCATCACCCATTTTCCCTCTCCCCCACCGCCATCCCCATCGACCCTCAGTTTGTTCTCTGTATTTAAGAGTCTCTTGTGGTTTGCCTCCCTCCCTCTCTATTTGTAACTTTTTTTTTCAGGTGTTCTTTTTAATCATCAAAATATTCTACTAATTCTTTGGCCTTCTGGAATATTTTTGAATAGTTTTGACCAAAATTTCTTTACTTTTAAATTAAGTTCTGTGCTACCTGGATGTCTCAGTTGTTAAGCGTCCGACTTCAGCTCAGGTCATGATCTCACAGTTCTTGAGTTTGAGCCCCACCTCAGGCTCTATGCTGACAGCTCAGAGCCTGGAGCCTACCTCAGATTCTGTGTCTCCCTCTCTCTTTGTCCCTTCCCCACTCACACTCTGTTTCTCTCTCTTTCAAAAATAAATAAATATTTAAAAAAATTTTAATAATAAAAAATAAATTAAGCTCCTAAAACTCACTGTTCTTTATTGCTGTGGCTTTTAAATATTTATAATAAGTATATCTTGAGTCTTAAAAATTATAACTTCTGTTCATATATTGCCTCCTCTGATAATTCTTTTTGATCTTGTCTTTACCATATTAAACTGTATATTCAGAATAGTAAAAATATTGGGGTTGTCTGGGTTAAGCATCCCAGTGGGTAAAGCATTGAACTATTGATTTTGGCTCAGGTCATGATTTCATGATCTCATGATCTCATCACGGTCGAGAAATTGAGTCCCAAGTTGGGCTACGAGTTGGGCATAGAATCTTCTTAAGATTCTTTCTCTCCTTCTCCCTCTGCCCCTCTTACCCCCAAAAGGAATAGCAAAAATACTAAGATGTCTTTTGTGCTTAAAATATTTTGAAGATTCTTGGAATGTTCATCAGGTAACACAAAAATTTGCTCCTTGACCTTACCAAAAGGAAGAAAAATTAGAAATAATTAAATTTGTTTTGTATTCTTCAAATTTTCTTTAAACTACATGAGAGTTTTTCTCTGCACAAAATAGCAAATACTAATACTACTAATAATACAAACAAAAACAGGAAAAAAGGAAAAAAATCCATACTCTTTATATATTTTATCTTTGTATGCTATCAATATTTTCTTTTTTTTTTTAACTGACATTTTCTTTTTTCTAAGTTTAATTTAAATTCCAGTTAGTTAGGGGCATCTGGGTGGCTCAGTCAGGTAAGCGTCCAACTCTTGATTTTGGCTCAGGTCATGATCTCACGGGTGGTGGGTTTGAGCCCTGTGTTAGACTTTGTCCTGGCAGTGCAGAGCCTGCTTGAGATTCTCTCTCTCTCTCTCTCTCTCTCTCTCTCTCTCTTTCTCTGACCCTCCCTGCTCTCTCTCTCAAAATGAATACAGAAACTTAAAAATTTTTTAAAAACAAAATAAATTCCAGTTAGTTAACGTATGGGGTAATATTACTCTCAGGCATATGGTATCATGGTTCCATACAACACCCAGTGCTCATCACAAGTGCACTCCTTAATCCCCTTCACCTATTTGGCCTGTCCCTCTACCTGCCTCCCCTGGTAACCATCAGTTTATTCTCTATAGGTAATAGTCTGTTTCTTGGTTTGCCTCTCTCTCTTATTTTTCCCCTTTGCTCATTTGTTTTGTTTCTTAAATTCGACATATGAGTGAAGTTATATGGTATTTGTCTTTTTCTGAATGATTTATTTCACTTAGTATAATACTCTCTAGTTCCATCCATGTTGTTACAAATGACAAGACTTCATTCTTTTTTATGGCTGAATAATATTCCATTGCATATATATTCCATGTGCTCTCAATTTTCTATAATGTGTACATATTACTTTTATTTTTTTAAGTTTATTTATTTATTTTATTTTGAGAAAGAGAGAGGAAGTGCAAGCAGGAGAGGGGGAGAAAGAGAGAAAGAGAAAGAGAACCCCAAGCAGGCTCCGCACTGTCAGTATGGGGTCCAACACAGGGCTTGAACTAACAAACTGAGATCATGACCTTGAACCAAAATCAGGAGTCAGACGCTTAACCAGCTAAGCCACCCACGTGCCCCTGGGCTTTATTTATTTATTTTAAAAGTATTTTTTAATGTTTACTCATTTTTTGTTTTTTGAGAGAGACAGAGCGTGACTGAGGGAGGAGCAGAGAGAGAGGGAGACATAGAATCTGAAGTAGGCTCCAGTCTCTGAGCTGTAGCACAGAGCCCAATGTGGGGCTTGAACTCATGAACCACAAGATCATAACCTGAGCTGAAGTGGAAGCTTAACTGACTGAGCCACCCAGGAGTCCCCGGGCTTTATTTTTTTAAGTTTATTTATTTCATATTATTTTTATTGCAAAAAGAAGTAATTTTAAGAGGTATTATCTTTTCAATTAGAAAGTTAAAAAGACTATGAGTTAAATGCATATTTAACTTAAATTGCTTTGTCTGAGTCTGTGTTGGTTAGCCAACAGCTGGGAGACACCCAGTAAGAAAATGAGAGTCAGGGCGCCTGAGTAGCTCAGTCAGTTGAGCGACTGACTTCAGCTCAGGTCATAATCTCAGGGTTGGTGGGTTCAAGCCCTGTGTTGGGCTCTGTGCTGACAGCTCAGAGCCTGGAGCCTGCTTCAGATTCTGTGTCTCCTTCTCTCTCTGACCTTCCCGCTCATGCTCTGTCTCAGCTCACTCTATCTCTCAAAAAATAAATAAACGTTTAAAATCTTTTTTTTTTTTTAAAGAAAATGACAGTCAATCAGTAGGGATAATTTTTGGACTGTGGAGAAATGGAGGGGCTGTCAGAATCTGCAGTTGTAAAGAGGACTCTGGGCTGTGGAGGGTAGAGGTTGTTAGGAAAAACTCTTGGGAAACTTAATTTTTGACAGGCAAATGAATCAGAAAAAAATGGCTCTGGTTACATCACAGAGCAAGTGGATGCTACAGGGCTTCTGGCATGCAAGGGAAGACACGAAGAATGCCTGAGAGTTGGTGCGTAGGACTACTTACCCAACCGTTTTACTGGCTGTGCTCACCACGGATGGCTAGGTCTTTCTTTATGAAGTGAAGAGTGAGCATTTGGGACTGGAAATGTCAACAGATGATTTTATCTTTACAGAAATCAGATTTTCACTTTTTTTTTTTTTAAAGTGGGCTCTATGTTCAACGTGGGAATTGATCTCACAACCCCAAGATCAAGGGTCACATGCTCTACTGACTGAACCAGCCAGGAGCCTCTCAAATTTCCACTTTTATTTTGAATTTAGAAGACTGATACGCCTAACATCACTGAAATCTCTGGGGCTTTTTCAATGTACAAGGTTTTATTCTAAAGGAGGCCTTTTGATCTCAGATAGTGGCATAATGTAGACAAAAAGGGAGAGAAGCATGCATAAAAAACATTAGCACAAATATGTATGTGTGTTTCTCTCCTCTAGCACAGATGTAACTCCAGTTCATTAGCAGTTGTGACACACATTCCTTGAAAGAAACAGCTAATTCAATGCCTGGACATGTGAACTGTATTAGTAAAAAATCATATATTTTTGGTGTCCAAGTTTCTTCTTCATTTAGCAGAGTTAACCACATATGGCCAAATAACCACCATATCTGACAAGAGTAGGCTTTAGGAGATAAAGAATCCTATGAGGAGGTTCAGGGCTGGTCACCCCAAAATATGCCACTTAGGCATGTGGATTATTTTGAGCTGAAGACAATCAAGGCCCAGCAGGCTCAGGAAGAACTTTTTCCCTTTAATGTTTATGTATTTATTTTTGAGAGTGAGAGAGAGAGAGAAACTGGGGTAGGAGCAGAGGGAGAGGGAAAGAAACTCTCAAGCAGCCTCTGCCGCTGTAAGCACAAAAGGCAACATGGGGCTGCTCATGAACCCTGAGATCATGACCTGAGCCAAAATCAAAGCACCCTTCTGCCTAAAATAATTTAGATAGGGGGCTTCTGAAAAAGCCCTTCAGCTGACTCCATTTCAATCTCAAATTTTCTAGTTGTGCTGTCAAAAGCCAACCTCCATGCTTCAGAGTCAAAATACAATGCAAAGTCAATAAACAAACAAACAAACAAATTTTTAAAAAGGAGAGAAAAGGGGTGCCTGGGTGGCTCAGTCGACTGAGCTTCTGACTCTTGATTTCAGCTCAGGTCATGATCCCAGGATCCTATACTGAGTATAGAGCCTGCTTGGGAGTCTCTCCCTCTCTCTCTGTCTCTCTCTGTCTCTCTCTGTCCCTCTTTTGGCTCATGCTGTCTCTTTGTCTAAGTAAAATAAAATAAAATAAAATAAAATAAAAACTAAAAAGGAACAAACTACGGATACATGTAACAACCTGGGGATAGAGTTCCATAGAATTATGTTGAGTAAAAAACATCAATCCCGAAAGGTTACAGGCAATGTGATTCCTTAATGTAATATTTTGAGATGACAAAATTTTAGAAAAGGAGAGCCTCTTAGCAGCCCCAGGGGTTAGGGCAGAAGGTGAGTAAATTATAAGAGTAGCACAAGGTCCTGGAACTGTTTAGTGTTTGGACTATGGTGGTGAGTACATGAATTTGCATATGTGGTAAAATTGTATAATGTAAACAAAGTAAAATTGAGGAAATGTGAATAAGATCTTTGGATCATACCAATGTCAATTTCCTGCATGTGATTTATAGTGTAGTTTTACAAAATGTTACCACTGGGGGAAACGAGGTAAAATGAGAGAGAACATAGAGAATGTGAGATCTCTTTGTGTTATTTCTTACAACTGGGTATGAGTCTACAATTATCTCAATGAAAAATTCAATACTCTGGTTTCTCTTCAGATCGCATAAATCTTTTCCCTTTTACTCAATGAAAAATTCAAATGAAGAAAAATATTTGGTGGAATTGTTATCACAATTCTCCTGGTACAAAGCTTTTTGAAATTGGTTATTAAACTAAAAAAAAGCTACTATTCTTATATGGCAAATTTGTATTGTATAATCAGCCTCTTAGCTTTTAATTATTTATGTGGTATTAGACATTCAGTCATCTGATCTGAGAGTTGTGATTATAGGAAAATTTACAAAATAGTCCTAGAACATTCTCTGTCAAAGAGATTAAGAAGTCAGTGAAGAAACTTTTCCAGTATAAGTAAAGGAAGGTATAATTTTTAAAAATTAAAACCAATATTCCTTTCCTGATCAATTTAGATGTTTGCTTCTAGAGACTAATAGCCTAGTAGTTAATAACCACTGTGAAAATCAGATCATATACTGCACTGAATGACTAAAAACCACTTTGATTTTTTTGTTATCAAAATGAGATAGTGTTTGAACTTATGAGTATACTTCATCTCTAACTGACGTCACTCAGAAAAAGTTTATGGAAAGAAGAGGACCAAAGATGAGAGAGACAGAGAGAGAGAGAGAGAGAGAGAGAGAGAGAGAGAGAGAGAGAGAATCTTAAGTAGGCTGCATGCTTAGGGCGGAGCTCAAGGCAAGATTTGATCCCATAACCCTGGGATTGTGACCTGGGCCAAAATCAAGAGTTGGTCACACCCAGGCACGCCAGGACTTTTTTTCTTTTTTAAGTTGACTCCACGCCCAACATGTGGCTCCAACTCAAGAAATAGAGGTGAAAAGTAGCATGTACTTTTTTTTTTTAATGTTTTTTATTTAGTTTTGAGAGACAGAGAGAGACAGTGTGAGCAGGGGAGGGTCAGAGAGAGAGAGGGAGATACAGAATCCGAAGCAGGCTCCAGGCTCCAAACTGTCAGCAGAGAGCCCGTGGGGCTCGAACCCACGAACTGTGAGATCATGACCTGAGCCGAAGTTGGACACTTAACTGACTGAGCCACCCAGGTGCCCCAAGAGTAGCATGTTCTGCAGATCGTGCCAGTCAAGTGCCCCAAGGACTTTCTTTACTATATAATTTCTGTTTGTCTGGATGTTTAGTAAACCTGTATCTACTGATTATTTGTGCACTTTAATATTACTTTAAAAATAAGAATATAGGACAAAATGAAATAATGAAACTTCACAAATCGTGAACAGTGCAAGGACATGGTTACTAGACTCCAAAAGATCTGTTAGATTGTTAGATGACTCTGTGCTAGGCCTATCCATCTGCTTGCCACACAACAGGTCACAGTGACCTGTTTGTTAACTGAATAGTGTTTGGCAACTTCCTAAGAGGGCAGAGGCAGCTTTGGTCTCTACCATGGTCTATGTGGAGGTACGCGGTCTTCCTGGAGTACCTTGCAGGAAAGTGATATATGGTCTACCGTGTCATTAGACTTGACAGTCATTATCTGCTTTCAATTTGTGGAGAAGGCCATCCATCCCTTACAGAAGAGACCTAGGATATATATCTCGAAGTGCTGGACCAAAAGATGAAGTGTTTAGGAATACAAAGAGCATTACCTCCTGTGTTTTCAATAGAAGGTTGGCAATGGAAGGAAGAAGGAGGATATACCATGCAGAGGCTTAGGTGCATAGAATTAATCATATCTTTGGATAATGAAAACTGGTATCTTGCCTAGGGATAGAGCATATCCTTAAACGACTGAGGAACACAAATTTCCCCAGAAATATGCATAAAGGATCAAGAGGGCTTTAGGTGAATGATTGAAGGACAGGGGTGAAAATCCAGATAATGTTAAATCTATATATGACAGAAGGTATCCAAATTAACATTAAATATCAATGAACAGAAACCCAAAGTCTTGAAGTTATCAAAACGAGACCGTGTCTGAAGCTATGAGCGACATGACATCACTCTATCCTCTTCTTGGCTACTTCTTGCAAATTACAATCCCTTAGCTAGTTGTTGTGGTTTCAGGTTTGAGGTCTTCCATAGTCAATGAGGCAAAGCTCAGAAGACAGAGGTGAGAATGAAGTGGACTGGCAAATATCCCAAAGAGGGCCCACAAGGTGGCAGTACTTAAGTATGACTGCCCATAGACCAAGGTCTGTTCTCAGGCTTATAGGTATAGATCATGCCACTGGTACAATCAAACACACAAGATGCCACTGTAAAAACCCAAACACCAAGTTATTATTTATTAATATAAAATTTTAGGAACAAGGAAAGGTTTCCTTTCCAGTGGCCTGAACACTTATGACTACCATAAAAGACAACACCTCTTCATATAACTATCCTTGGTAACTAGGAGGCTGAATTATTAATCAAAGTGTGATTGATCCAGAATAGGTCCAAGAAAAAGGTAAACATTAATCTTGAGGTATGCAGGAAGAGGTAAAGTCTGACTAATTATTTGCAACCCTACAAAAGAGAACTTCTCACCTGATAAAAATAACTATATTCACTAAGTTAGGAATTTCTTTTTTGAAATTTCAGACTGGAGGGCACTAGCTTATCACTGACACATTATTTTTATAGTGTATATATTCAATAGATTGTTAGGCAGCCACTACAAGTTAAGCTTTGAAGATTATCCAACATAGGAAACATTATGGCATGAGAAAAATAAGAAATGCAATTATTTATTATACTCTAATTTCACTGTTTAAAAAGCAAACAACATAGGTGGGGACATTGACATAAATTAAATACGTCAACATTCTCTGAGTGGTTGTGCTAGGAAGATAGTTTTATGAGTAACTTGTCTTTATTTTCATTGCTTTTCAAAAATTGAAGAAGTTTTTGTAATGCCTTAAAAAAAAATACAGCCAGATTGTATATAGTGACTGCTGCTTTTCTCTTTCCAAGTCTCCCAAGAGTATGCATGGTGTCACTACATAATCATCCAGCCTCATGGCACTTTTTTCCCACTTTTGACAGAACTGGTATTGCTAAATGATATAGCATTTGACATATCTTTGATCATGGTTGTCTGTATTACACAGTAGCAGAAATCTACACAGATTTGCTCATGTAAAATGTGAATCTAGGGAGGCCAGAAGCACTGCCTATAACCCAAAGGAGGAAGTTCAGCTGAGGACAGAAGTCAGTAACTGCTTTGTCATCAAGGACCAAGGCAGATACCACCTACAGCTTGTCAAGACCATGTGGCCTCTGGTCCCTGTTTTTTTCTATACGTCTGCTTCATTCTCTCTCTCCCCTTTTATACTCAAATCCATGTACTCATCTTCTCTGATCTACATGGTGCAAAAAAGCTGCTCAGTCTTATAATCAAATTTCCCCCTAGTTCCAGCCCTCTGACCAACCTCTCAGAGACCCAATATTCCAATTTCCATTCCCAGGAGAGAAAATCCAATAGATCAGATTGGGTCAGGTATCCACCCAAGACTTGGCTACAGCAATGGAGGTGGGGTCATGTAAATTTGGCTGCAAAAGGGGACAAGTGGCTTGGCAAACAACTCCTAAGGTATTTACTATCTGAGTTTCTCATAAGTCCTGAGGATCAAGACTGGAAAATCGGAGTTGGTTGAATAGATGAGGAGATAGAGTATAACTGGTTAAATGACCAAACCCACAGAAGATAATAAATCAGTGATGTTCTGCCAGAAGTTTCTGGAGGGAGGGACTTTCAGATCTTACAAGTAGATCTCCAGTAGCATCCAGTAAGTCTCTGTGGGGGCTCTGGCCTGATCAACACTTTTTATTAAAGTCTTGGCTTCTCTGGGCCTAGTGAATTTGTTCTTCCGCTTTCCCTAATGTCCTAGGTCCTCTCTATTTCCACCCCATCCACACTCTTAGCTAATGACAGACATCTTAACTGGCTGAGAAAAAAGGAAAGATTTAGAACTAATTACCTGTTTATCACCAAACCTATCTGTGCCTCAGATCCCATTCCTCTCCTTTACTTAAGAACTTGCCTTCTGACAACAGAAAGAAATGGAGAGACATTCCATGCTCATGGAACAACAAATATTGTCAAAATGTCTATACTTTCCAAACCAACCTACAGATTTAACTCAACCCTTATCAAAATACCAAGAGCATTTTTCATAGAACTAGAACAATCCTAAAATGTGTATGGAACCACAAAATACCCAAAAAGATAGTCCAGGTCATCTTGAAAAAGTAAAGCAAAACTGGAGGTACCACAATTCCTGACTTTAAGTTCTAGCACACAGCTGTAGTAATCAAAACAGCATGGTACTGGAACAAAACCAGAAACATAGATCGATGGAACAGAATGGAAAAACCAGAAATAAGCCTATAAGTGTATGGTCAATTAATCTCTGACAAAGCAGTAAAGAATAACCAATGGGAAAAAGATAGTTTCTTCAACAAATGGTGTTGGAAAACTGGACAGCTACATGCAAATGAAGGAAATTGGACTATTTTCTGACACCATACACAAAAAAATAAGTTCAAAATGGATTAAAGACCTAAATGTAAGACATAAGACCATAAAAGTCCTAGAAGAGAGCACAGCCAGCAATGTCTCTGACGTTGGCCATAGCAACATTTTTCTAGATATGTCTCCTGAGGCAAGAGAAATAAAAGTAAAAATAAACTTTTGGGACTCCAGTAAAATAGAAAGCTTCTACACAGTGAAGGAAACAACCAACAAAATTAAAAGACAACTTACAGAATGGGAGAAGATATTTGCAGATGACACATCAGATAAAAGGTTAGTATCCAAAGTATATAAAGAACTGATAGCTGTTCAACACCCAAAAGACATGGCAGAAGAAATGAACAGACATTTCTCTCAAGAAGACACCCAGATGGCCAACAGACACATAAAAAGATGGTCAGCATCACTCATCATCGGGGACATGCAAATCAGCACTACACGGAGGTATCACCTCACACCTGTCAGAAGGGTTAAAATCAAAAACATAAGAAACAACAAGTGTTGGTGAGGATGTGGAAAAAAAGGAACTCTTATGCACGTTGGTGGGCATACAAACTGGTGCAGTCTTTGTGGAAAACAGTATGGACTTTCCTCAAAATATTAAAAATAAAACTACTCTACATTCCAGTAATTGCACCACTGGGTATTTACCCGCAAAATACAAAAGCACTAATTCAAAGGGATAAATGCACTCCTATGTTTATAGCAGAATTATTTATAATAGTCAAATTATGGAAGCAGCCCAAATGTCCATCAATAGATGAATGGATAAAGAAGATGTGGTACACACACACACACACACACACACACAAAATGGAATAATATTCAGCCATTAAAAGAGTGAAATCTTGCCATTTGTGACAACATTGATGAAGTTAAAAATATAATGCTAAGTAAGTCATACAGAGAAGAACAAATACCATATGATTTCACTCATACATGGAATTTAAGAAACAAAACAAACTAGCAAAAGGGGAAAAAAAGAGAGAGGCAAACCAGGAAACACTCTTTTTTTTTAATGTTTTATTTATTTTTGATACAGAGAGAGACAGAGCATGAGAGGAGGAGGGGCAGAGAGAGAAGGAGACACAGAACCAGAAGCAGGCTCCAGGCTCTGAGCTAACTGTCAGCACAGAGCCTGACGCG
>PJEM01018126.1:0-19707 GCA_004023845.1 Helogale parvula
GTATTTCTTATATTAAAAGTTTATTTGTTTTTTTTTATCTTGAGAGAGAGAGAGAGAGAATCCCAACAGACTCCATTCTGTGAGTGCAGAGTCATGAACTGGGGCTCAGTCTCATGAACTGCGAGATAATGATCTGAACCATATTCAAGAATTGGATGCTTCAGTGACTGAGACCCCTGGTTGCCTCAGTCCATGGAGTATTTACGATAGGGTCCATCTAGAATCACAAACTTGGAGAGTGAGCACTAGAGCTGGAGTCTGGCCAACAGGCAGAGTCTGAACAGGTTCCCAATGGAGGAACGAGCTCAGGAGAGGGTGTGAGCAGCTGGGGAATGTCTAGCACAAGCAGGGGCAAAGGCTTTATCCATGCTAATGTGATCACCCTGCTGGACACAGTGTGATATGAAAACTCCCAGAAGTTTACTATGTTTTAAGGTAGATAGGCTGGAGGTATATCCAAAATAACATTGATTGGGGTCATTTCATCTTCTGAGGGTGGCACAAATAATCAATGGTCTTTAAAGGCGAGGAGTGGCCAGAAAGCATCATCTTCAAAGGTGTAGAGAACCCTACCCATGGGATGCCCCATGACACCACGAGCAGGCTGTGGACAAAGGGACCCAGAGTGTTCACGTTAGGTCCGATCAGTGGCCAAACCCGAAACTGAGCTTCATATGGTAGTTTAGGGCCCAGGCTACAGTACGCACTGAGTGGCAAGGAAGACTAGTGTGCACAGAAAGAAGAAACAGAAGTGCACGGGGACATGGTCAACATCTGGGGGGACTGGAAGGGACGTTCCGTTGGATTTTGAGACATGCCTTAGATATTGATGGAAGGGGCAACGATTAGCATGATTTTTTCAGTTCCAATTAGACGATCTCATTGTTGCCATCATACCACTGTATATTTAAGGAAATGGCTCTTTTTTTACAGATATTTTCAGCTTTAATTAATAAAATAATGATAAGAAGGGCGCCTGGGTGGCTCAGTTGGTTAAGAGTTGAACTTTGCCTCAGGTCATGATCTCACAGTTCATGTGTTCAAGCCCTGCATCAGGTTCTGTGCTGACAGGTCAGAGCCTGGAGCCTGTTCCAGATTCTGTGTTTCCCCTCCCTTGTTCACACTCTGTCTCTCTCTGTCTCAAAAATAAATAAACATTAAAAAATTAAAAATAAAATAATGATAATATTTTGTAATGCAGGTATTTTACAGTTCTATAATAAAAAATACAAATTGTTTACAATATAACTCCTTATATTGCTGTTTAATACAGAAATTATTAAATTATTAAGCTGTTCCTGAAATAGTTTTTAATGTTATCTTGTTAATTTTATTCGGTTATGTTTAATATGGTAGTTTTTAATACCTTTTAGGGAATGTTTTATTAATATCTGTGAATACTTTTGTTTATTATGTTACATAAAAGATTATTTTTGTCTTAGTGTTTTATTTTCTAATATTTAAAAACTTATTTACCTTAATTTGTTTCTCATTTTATCTTGTTTAAAAAGAGCACTCAAAAGTATGCTTATATTGTAATATTCAAGTTCTTTTAATGATTCACTTAATAATTCCCAACTGAAATTTTGGCATCCTCTTCCACCTATATTTCTATTATTTATTTGTTTCACAGCAATGAGTCAGAGAATATAACAAGTGTATACACTTCTTCTTTACCCATTCACCAGTCACTGGACGTTTGAATCTTTCCATAATTTGGCTTTTGTTGATAGTGCTGCTATAAACGTAGGGGTGGATATATCCCTTCAAATTAGTAGTTTTGTATTCTTAGGGTAAATACCCAGTAGTGCAGTTGCTGGGTCATAGGGTAGTTCCATTTTTAACTTTTGAGCACTCGCCACACTGTTGTCTAAAGTGGCCCCCCCAGTTTTGCGTTCCCACCAGCAGTGGAAGAGGGCCCTCCTGCAGCATGCTCGCCAGCGTCTATTGTTTCCTGTGTTGTCACCATTCTAATATAGCAATGTTTAAATAGATGACAGAGTAGCTTATGTTTGAGGCAGCTCCGATTATGAGCAAGACCGGTAAGACCTGCTCATTCATTTATTTGGTAATGATATCTAGTATTTACTCATTGACTAGGTATGTGTTAGTTGAATAGTTGACTAGAGATGTGTTAGTCTCCTCAAGGAAAACGAAATAGGTATAATTTGGTGAATATAATTTGGGTGAATTGCTAAATAATTTTTGAGAGACTATTTTGTGCTGAACACTCCAAGGACTGGGTGATACAAAATGATATTATATATGACCCCTGGGCTCATGAATCTGTTGTCAGCAGACACACATACAACCTCGTCGAGTGAATGAATAGAAACGATGTTGTATACTATCTAGTACAGTTCCATAAAATTAACCCACTAGCAAGTTTCCCATATAATTAAGAACAAATGTTTTGGAGTGCGTAGTATTAAAGTTCAATGTTACTGAGAGAAATTTCTTTGGTAGCTGTGGTATAAAAGAAAGAATGAACTTTTTTGGAGGGGCAGTCTTTTATTTTGTTTATAATGGTTTATTGTCAAATTCGTTTCCATATAACACCCAGTGCTCTTCCCCACAAGTGTCCTCCTCCATTACCACCACCTCCCTTCCTCTGCCCCTCCCCCTTCAACCCTGGATTCATTTTCAGTATTCAATAATCTCTCAGGTTTTGTGTCCATCTCTCTCCCCAACTCTCTTTCCCCCTTCCTTTCCCCATGGTCCTCTGTTAGGTTTCTCCTTTTATATACATTGGAGTACTACATGGAATGGGCTTTTTTGAAAGAGAGAGTGTGAGTGGGGGAAGGGGCAGAGGGAGGCAGAGAATCTCAAGCAGGCTTCCTACTCAGCATGGAGCCTTTGTGAGAACTGATCCCTGGGATTATGACCTGAGCTGAAATCAAGACTGGGACACTCATGTGACCCCCAGGTGCCCCAGAAGGGACTTTTTAATGATAAAGCCATAATTACTGTTTGCTAAGTATTATTATTTGATAAATTAGGTACAATGCCATTATTGGAAATGAAATATCCCCTTAATTATTTGTTTCCAAAACAGAAAGCACATTGCATTCACATTTTGAAGTGATAGCTAAAATACACATGATTCCAGGAAAAAGATAAATCTAAAATCATATGGCATTTCATTTCCTGACATTTTGATTTTAGAAAATGGAGGGTCCTGGGTCTCTGGGGAAAAAAAAGCAGGTAATTTTTTTAAAGCAAATAAACACTGAGAGAAAGAAGAAGAAAAGGAGTGTATAGAATTAACCAGAGCAAGAAATGGATTTGAGTGCTGCTAACCAAGCTGATGTGCCTTTGGCTGGGTCACAGGAACTCTCAGGAGTTGATTTGTAAAGTAATGCCAGTTTTTAAAAATTGTAAAGCCTATCATAAGTGGTATATTTTTAAAGACTCAAATTTATAACGAAGCTCCACTATTTTTGGGTGATGAAAATGGTTTTATTCCCTCTTGATTGAATATTACTTAATTAAAAACTGTTTTTTAAATCTTCTATTGAAATTAACTGTTTTCCTTTCTTCAGTAACTAGAAAGACATCAATATAAAGGGGTAAATTTGGTTGCATGGAAATGATGGTCTAATTGATTTCCTACAGCATATAATTGTTGCTTACCCTGACACATTGAGGAGTAACTGATTCACAAAAATCTGCACATATTTAATGTATACAATTGATGATTCTGTATACATTCTTGAACCATAATCATAATCAAGGTATTAAATTACCTCCAAAAGTTTCCTTGTGTGTTTGTGTGTGTGTGTGATAGAAATATTTAACATAATTCACCCTCTCACCAATGATTAAGTACATAATACAACCTTGTTAAATTCAAGTGGTATAATGGCCAGTAATTTTCTAGAATTTATTTGTCTTGTATGGCTGTAAGTTTACAACCATTGAACAACTTTCTGTTTGCTCTCCTCCCATCCCCTGGCTACCACCAGTTTATTTTTGTTTCTGGGTTGACTATTTTACACACTTCACGTCAGAGGACTATTTGTCCTTTTGTAGCTTATTTTGCTTAGCATAGTGGTCTCCAGGCTTATCTGTATTGTTGTGCATTGCTGGATTTATTTATTTTTAAAGGCTGAGTAACATTGCATTAATATCAAATGATATTCCATTATTAAGGATGAGAAATAAACACCATTTTCTCCATTTATCCATAGATAGCTATTGTAAATAATGCTGCAATGAACACAAAAATAAAGATATCTCTTTGGAAAAATTTTTTTAAAAATTACAAATTTTTTTGAGATTCTAATTTCAAGTCTTTTGAATATATACCAGAAATGGGATTGTTGAATCATATGACAGCTTTAATTTTTTGAGGAATGCTGATTCTGTTTTTCATAGTGCCTCTACCATTTTACATTCTTACCAACATTTTACAAGGGTTCTAACTTCTTCAAAATCTTGTCAACGTTTGCTATCTCTTTTTAAATATTTATTTATTTATTTATTTAGAAAGAGAGAACAAGCAACATAGCCAATAAGGGACAGAGAGAGGGAGAGAGAGAATCCACAGCAGGCTCCATGCTGTCAGCACAGGGCCTGACATGAGCTTGAAATCACACACCACGAGATCGTGATCTGAGCTGAAATTGAGTCAGATGCTTAACCACCTCAACCACCCAGACACCCTGACTATGCTTTGCTTTTTAAGTACATCCATCTTTATCGGTATTAAGTGATATTTCATTTGTCCCATATTTGCATTATCTTAATGATTAGTGATACTGATCATTTTTCCTATGCCTATTACACATTTGTGTGTCTTAGAAGTGTGTATTCAAGACTTTTGTCTACTTTGGAATCGTGTTATTATTTATTTATTTATTTTTGTGTTTTTTTCATCTGAGTTTCTTATATATTTTTGATATTAACTCCTTTTTGGATATTTGTTTTACAAATATTTTTTCCCATTTCCTAGATTTTTGCTTTTATTGCCTAGGATTTCAGTGTCATATCTCTAAAATCATTGCCAAGGCCAATGTCATGAAGCTTCTCCTTTATGTTTTTTAAGAGTTTAGTTTTAGATCCTACATTTAAGTTTTTAATACATTTTGAGTTGATTGATGGTGCATATGTTGTAAGCTAGAGATTAACTTTCAATATTTTGCATGTGTTTATTTAGCTTTCCCAGCACCATTTATTGAAGAGACTATCTTTTCCTCATGATCTCAAGGACCTTCATTTTCTCCACTGATCTATTTGTCTATCTTTATGCCAGTACTATATGTTTTAATTATCATTCCTTGATGATGATGCTTTTAAATATGTCTGCTCTTCTCTATTTTGGAGACCACCAGAGGACAGCTAACATATTTAGAAGATACGCATTGGCTTTATTTAGAATTCACACGGTAGGAAAACAGATCTAAGTCACTAGATGTAAGGACATAAGTTCTAAGAACTTATCATAGAATATTTTGGGGGGAGCTGACATTGTCTCATTTGACCTTATGTAATATGTCATTTTTCACAGGTATAACAGTCTTTGAAAACGTACTTCACACACGGGGATGAGGAGGAGTACCAATGAGAGCAACCTAACAGGTTTCATCCTGTTGGGGTTTTCTGATCACCCTCGGTTACGGGAGGGTCTGTTTGTGGTCATCTTGATCTTGTATCTACTTACCATTTTGGGGAACACCACCATCATTCTTCTGTCTCGTCTGGAATCCAAGCTTCATACACCAATGTATTTTTTCCTTTCTCGTCTTTCCTTTTTGGATCTCTGCTTTACCAGCAGTGTCATTCCTCAGCTCCTAGTAAACTTGTGGGATCCTATGAAAAAAATCACCTATGGTGGCTGTGTGGTTCAGCTCTATGTCTCTCATGCCCTGGGATCTACAGAGTGTGTCCTCCTAGCCGTGATGTCCTATGATCGCTACGTTGCCATCTGCCGTCCGCTCCACTACACTGCCTCAATGCATCCCCGTCTCTGCATGGCCCTGGCTTCTTTGTCGTGGCTCAGTGGGGTGGTCACTACTCTAATACAGTCCACTCTCACCCTGCAGCTACCCTTCTGTGGGCATTTTCAAGTGGATCATTTTATCTGTGAAGTCCCAGTGCTCATCAAGTTGGCTTGTGTGGACACAACTTTTAATGAGGCTGAGCTCTTTGTAGCTAGCATCATCTTCCTCATAGTACTAATCTCCTTCATCCTGGTTTCCTATGGCTACATTGCCCAAACAGTTTTGAGGATTAAGTCAGCTTCTGGAAGAAAGAAAGCCTTTGTGACCTGCTCCTCCCACCTGATGGTCGTCATCATCTTCTATGGAACCATCATCTTCATGTACCTGCAGCCAGCCAAGAGCAGATCCAAGGACCAGGGAAAGTTTGTTTCCCTCTTTTACACGGTGGTGACCCCCATGCTCAACCCTGTCCTCTATACTTTGAGAAATAAAGAGGTTAAGTGGGCACTAAAGAAAGTTTTAGGAAAGAATATGGGACTAAATTTCATATGATTATAAAAAATGTGTATTTTTAAAGAACTACTGTGATGAACATATCTTTTTTGTGTGGTAAAAAACACATAAAATTTTTAATAAAAGCCTACTTGGGTCATTATTTCCCATTTTTTGGTTAATTTTTTATTCATAGATTAATTAACATAGATTAATTTGTGAGTATTGAACCACACTCACAACCTTGGGATACATTCTACTTGATTGTGGTGAATGATTTTTTAAATGTATTATTGGATTTGGTTGGCTACCATTTTGTTGAGAATTTTTGCATCTATATTCATTAGCAATGTTGGTGTAGAGAGTTTGACAAGTGTCTTTATTGGTTTTGGTTTGAGGGCATGCTGGCCGAATAGAATGTATAAGAAGGCTTTTCTCCCCCTTTTAGTTTTTGGAATAGTCTGAGAATAGTAGGTATTAACTCTTTGTTGGGTGTTTCTTGATACTAATTCAATTTTATTGTTAGTAATCAATCTGTTTAAATTTCTTGTTTTTTCCTGATTCAGTTTTGGAAGTTTTTATATTTCTAGGAATTTATCCATTTATTCTAGATTGTCCAATTGGCTGGCACATAATGTTTCCTAGTGGTGTTCTATTATCCATTGTGTGTTATGATGTTAGGTAATATTTTTCCTCCTTAATTTATGATTTTATTAACTTAAGTTGTTTCTCAATTTTTATGAGTTCGAATTATCAAAAGTTTTATGAATTTCATTGATGTTTTCAAAGATTGAGCCCCTGGTTTCATTGATCTGTTCTATTGTGGTTTTCTTTTTACTTTTTCTTTTTTTGTTCTAAAATTCATTTATTTCTTTTCTCCTACTATTTTAGGGTTTTTTGTACCACCTTGAGATATAAATGTAGATTGTTTATTTCAGATTATTTGACATAGGCCTATAGTATGATATTCTTCCTTTGAGAACAGCTTTGCTACATCTCAAAGATTTGGACTTTTATATGTTCATTTTTGCTTTGGCTTCCTTCTAAATTTCTTGGTAGACTCATTCATTGTTAAGTAGCATTTGTTAAGCCCCTTCGTATTTGTGTTTCTTCCAGATTTTTTCTTGCGATTTCTAGTCTCATCACATTGTGGTTGGAAAAGATGCATGATACACCCACACAACTCCAGGACCTGCTGTGTCCACGTGTGTGCCCCCAGGAGCCATAGCACACCGTGCGCAGCTGTACATCCCCAGCCATCATTACACAGGGCCAGCTGTACCAAGCCTCGCACCTCCACCCCCTTCATGCAACCCTCAGCTGCTACAGTAATTTGAGGAATAAGGCACAGGTCTACTAACTCAGTGAATATTTTGCTAATACTGCACGCCACTCTCAAGATCCCTGGTGGGTGTACCCCCTCAGAACTGGTTTGGTTGCATCAAAACTCTCTGCCTCTCACACAACAGAGGGAAATTATAGTCCATAAGAGGCAGAGAGTCAACACTGGTGACTGCACATGAAAAGTGACTCAGACACAAAAAAGAGCATAAGCAACACAAATAGAATATTCTCCTGAAATGCCATCCTCTGGTGAACAGGGGACACAACACTGCATAACACTCCAGGACCTTCTCTTCACAAAGTACGTCCTTTCAAGAGCAGAAGACACAGCTGGCTTTCTTAACACAGAGAAACAGACAAATGAGGAGACAGAGAAATATATTCCAAATGAAAGAATAGGACAAGGCCACTGTCAGAGATCTAAGTAAAAATATATGAGAAACATGCCTGAGAGAGAATTTAAAGGAATATTCATAAGGATACCCATTGGGCTTGGGAAAAGAGTTCAGCACATGGGTGAGACCCTTAACACAGACGTAAGGAATAACATAGCAGAAAGAAAAAGTACACTAAACAAAACGACACATACATTTGATAGAATGAATAGCAGGATGGAAGAATCAAAGGAAAGAATTAGTGACCTAGAAGACATAGTAACATATAGTAATCAAGCTGAACAAAAGACAGGAAAATAGTTATAAAAAGAGACTTAGAAAACTCAAGGACTCCATCAAATCTAATAACATTCAAATTATAGGAGTCTAAATAGTAGGAGGAGGAGGAGGAGAAGGAGGAGGAGGAGAGAAAAGGAGTAAGAAACTTTATTTGAAGAAATAATACCTTAAAATTTTCTGTATCAGGGTAAGGAAACATATCCAGATCCAAGGGGGACAGAAACCTACCAAATTCAACAAAAGAAGATCCACTCTGAGACATAATATAATTAAATTGAATAAATACGGTGCTAAAGAAATATCTCAAAAGCACAAAGACAAAAAGTAACTTAGAAGGGAAAACCCATAAGGCTAATAGATTTTTCAAAGGAAATTTTCAGGCTGGAAGGAAGTGGCATGATATATTCAAAGTGCTGAATGGGAAAATTCTGTAGCCAAGAATACTCTACCCAGGAAGGCTACCATTCAGAACACAAGGAGAGATAAAGAGTTTTCCATTAAAACAAAAACTAAAGGGGTTTAGGAACACTAAATGAGTCCTGTAAGAAATATTAAAAGGGGCACTTTGAATGGGAAGGAGAGCCCAAAAATGGCATTTTGGAGGTAAGAAACACAAAACCAGTAAAATGAGTATCTCTCTATAATATCAGTAGAGGAACTCACAAAAAAAGGATATAAAATATAATAACATATACTGGAAATATGGGAGAATTAGAAAAGAATGGGCTCAATCTTAAAAGACCATCAAGATAATATAGACTGTTAGATGAAGAAGAGGTTATAGTCAATGGTATCCATGTATCATGAACCACTGATTAATAATCAAAGAATAAAGAACAATAAATCCAAATATGCTATAAAGAAATTATGTGAATCATGAAAGAGACACGAAAGAACCAGAGAAAGTCTTTGGGAAAAAACTCACAAACCGAATAATAAATTGGTAATACAAACATACCTATCAATATTACTTTGACTGGAAATAAACTAAATACTTCAATCAAAGACCTAAGATGACTGAATGGATTAAAAACCAGGACCCATCTATATATCATCTACAAAAGACCCATTTTATACCCAAAGCTCCTGCAGATGGAAAGTGAGGCTCTGGAGAAACATCTATTACAAAAACAAATTTCAAAAGAAAACTTGAGTACCAATGTGTGTATCAGACAAAGTAGAACGTAAAACAAAGACTGTACATTGAAGTGCCAACACTCACTGCCTAACTAGCTTACACAAAGTCGAACAGCATTGTGACCTGACAGACCTGCATTTTTCTGTCCAGCTTGGCTCAGTCCCAATGCTCTTCTCCCAGAAGACCAGCAAAGATCCTTTCACACACCATGTGTCCCACCCTGAGAGTGCTGCAAGGCTTTAGTTCTAGTGGAAGTAGTATCAGCTCTCATTTAATGGGCATACCATAGAACATTAGTTAAAATTCAATGCAGTATGACCAAGGATCAAATACTTCCCACTGCAGGCAAGCAAAGCCTACGCACATGACAGGCTTGAGGGACAGTGCAGCCAAAACAGAGTAGCAGAGTACTCGCAGCACACACCAGAGACACTCCCGGAAGCACCAAGCTCTGGCACTGTATGCCCTCTTCTTTGTAAGGCCATTACTCTCCAGAGCAGGAGACATAATGGGCTTCAAAGACATACAGAAGGCAGAGACTTAGACAAAGTGCCAAGAAAGAGGCCAAAATAAAAGTACAAGATATGCACACAGCCAGAGATGTAAAAGAAACATATAGGGTCGCCTGGGTGGCTCAGTCGGTTATGTGTCCAACTCTTGATTTCAGCTCAAGTCATGATCTTATGGTTTATGCGTTCAAGTCCCACATTGGGCTCTTCACTGACAGTGTGGAGCCTGCTTGGGATTCTCTCTCTTTCCCTCCCTCTCTGTCCCTTCTCAGCTTATGCTCCTTCTCTCTTTCTCTAAACAAACAAACAAACAAACTTTATAAAGTAGATATAAGTAACATGCCTGTTGGATAATTTAAAGGAACAATTATAAGAGCATTTGCTGGGCTTGAAAACAGAATGGACGACATCAGGGACACTATTATCACAGAGATAAAAGAGTTTAAAATTAGTCCGTCAAAACTGAGGAATGCAATAACCAAGATTGAAAACAGCCGATGCCGTGAAAACAAGGCTGGGAGAAATGGAGGAAGATGTAAGTGATAAAGAAAACAAAATAATAAAAACAATGGAGGTGGACAAAAGAGAGTAAGTATAATTATGAATTACAAGGATAAATTTAGGGAATTCAGAATCTCCTTCAAATGTAATAACCCACATATCATAGGAATCCATGAAGCAAAAGGGAGAAAAGGGGGACAGAAAATTTATTTGAGGAAATAACAGCTGTAAACTTCCCTAATCTAGGGGCGAAAAACAGACATGCATACCCAGGAGACACACAGAACTCCAATCAAAATCAATAAAAGCAGGCCAACAAATAAGCCTTCTTCCTATTTCTCTTTCTTCTTCTGGAACTCCTATGATATGAATGTTATTACATTTCATGGAGTCACTGAGTTCTCTAAATCTAATTCCATAATCCAAGGTTGTTATTTCCTTATTTTAAAGTTTCAATATTTTTCATAATTCTATCTTCTATATCACTTATTCTTTCTTCTGCTTCTTCCATTCTTGTGGTCATGATAATCAGTTGGTTTTGAACTCAATGCATTTTTTTTTCCATTTAGGCCGGATTGGTTGTAGCCTCTTTTATCTATGCAGTAAAGATATCCTTGACGTCTTCTATGCTTTTCTCAAGCTCAGCTAGTATCCTTATGATTGTTCCTTTAAATTCTGGATTAAGCATATTACTTCTACTTGTTTCAACTAGATCCCTGCTGCGACTTTTTCTTGATCTTTATTTTTGGCAGAAAAATTCTGATAAAGAAAAAAAAGTCTTAGAAGTAGAAAGACAAAAAGAGTCCTTAACTTAAAGAGGAAAACCCACAAAGCTACCTCCAGATATCTCTACAGACACTTGCCAAGCCCGTAGTGAATGGCATGATATATACAAACGGCAAGAAATATTAAAGGGGACTCTTTGAGGAGAAATACAAGATCAAAAGTCACAAATATAAAAAAGGAACAAGTAAAATCTCCAGAAACAATAACAAAACAAGTAATAAAATGGCACTCAATACATATCTATAAATAACATGAATGTAAATGCACTAAAAGCTCAAAAAAAAAAAAAAGACATAGACATAGGGTGTCAGAATGGATGGGAAAAAATCCCACTCACCTATATGTTCCCTACACAAGACTCATATTAGATCTAAAGATACCTGTAGATTGAAAATGAGCAGAGGGGGAAACGCTTATCAAGGAAGTGGTTTCCAAAAGAATGCCAGAGTAGCAATTCTTATAGAGCACAAACTAGACTTTCAAATGAAGACTGTAACAAGAGATGAAGAAGAGCCCTATATCATACTGAAGGGGAAAACAAAAGAAAAAGGCCTAATAAGAGTAAATAATTCTCAGTCTCACTTGGGAGCATCAAAATATATGAAACAATAACAAACAAAATTAAGAACTCACTGATAATAACACAATACTATTAGAGGACTTTAATACTAACTTACAACAATGGACAGATCATCTAAGCAGAAAATCAACATGGAAACAATGGCTTTGAATGGCACACTGGATCAGATAGACTTAAGACATATATTTAGAACATTTCTTCCAAAAGCAGCAGAATACAAATTATTTTCAGGTGCACATGGAACATTTGGCATAACAGATTACATGCTGGGTCACAAATCAGGTCTCAAAAGAATGATATCATACCATGAATACTTTCTGACTGCAACACTATGAAACTTGAAGTCAATCAACAGAAAAAAAATGGGAAAGACCACAAATACATGGACGTTAAATAAAATGGTACTAAAAAATAAATTAGTTAAATAGAAAAGTAAAGAAGAAATAAAAAATACATAGAAACAAATGAAAATGAAAACACATGCTCCAAACCCTTGGGGATAGAGAAAAGTGGTTCAAAGGGGGAAGTGTATAGCTGTACAGGTTTGTTTCAAGAAACAAGAAAAAAATCTCAAATAAACAGTCTAACCTTTCACCTACTGAAACTAGAAAGGGAACAATAAACAAAACCTAAAGACAGAAGCATGAGAAAAATAATCAATATGAGAACAGAAATAAATAATATAGAAGAAAAATACCCAGTAGTTCAATGAAACTAAAAGGTAATTCTCTGAATGAATTAATTAAATTGATAAACCCCAAGGCAGACTTATCAAAAAGAAAAGAGAAAAGATGTAAATAAATAAAATCACACGTGAGAGAGAAGTAAAAACCTATACCACAGAAATACAAACAATTATAAAAGAATGGCATAAAAATATATACTAATAAACTGGACAATCTGCAAGATGAATGAATTCCTAAAAACATATTAATATATAAACTACCAAATGTGAACAGTGAGAAATAGAAAACTTGAACAGACAGATAACCAACAAAGAAATAGAATAAGTAATTAAAAATCTCAGAGCACACCAAAATCCAGAGCCAGAGGGCTTTATACGTGAATTCTTCCAAGCATTTAAAAAAGAATGATTCTTCTCAAGTTGTTCCAAAAAAATAGAAATTGAAGGAACACTTCCAAACCCACTCTGTGAGGCCACATTACCCCGGTTTGATACCAGAACCAGATTAAGACTCCACTAAAAAGAAATCCAGGCCAATAACCCTGGTGAACATGGATGGAAAAATTCCCAACAAAATACTGGCAAACTAGAAGAGCTACTTAGCAGGATCACCTGGGATTTTTGCCTGTGCTACAAGTGTGGCTTGATATTCAGGAATCAAACAACGTGATACAACATATTAATGAAAGAAAATAAATGAACCATATGATCCCTTAAAAATGAAAAAAAAAATTCCCAAAATACAATATCCTTTTATTATAAAAACCCTCAGCAAAGTAGAGATACAGGGAAAATACCTCAACATGATAAAGATCATATATGACAAACTCTCACATAATATCATCCTCAATGTGGAACTAATGAGAGCTTTTCCTTTATGGTCAAGAAAAACGTAAGGATGCCCACTCTCACCAGTATTGTTGAATATACTACTGGAAGTACTGGCCACAGAAAGCAGAAAAGAAAAATAAACAAATGGTACAAAAATTAGCAAGAAAGATATAAAACTATAGCTATTTACTGATAAAATGATATTCTATACAGAAAACCCAGAGGACTCCACCAAAACTTGCTAGAACTGATGTATGATTTCAATAAAGTCATAGGGGAAAACATCGAGGTACAGAAACCTGTTACATTTTATAAACCAATAATGAAGCATCAGAAACAGAAATTAAGGAATCATTCCCAATACACCAGAAACCATAAGATACCAAATTAGCCAAACCAAAAACGTAAAAGATATGTACTCTGAAAATACAAAACATGGATGAAAATGAGATTGACTCAAAGAAATGAAAAGACACTCCATTCACATGAATTCAAAAAACAAATATTGTTAACATGTCTGCACTACTCAATTAATTCTACACCTTTAATTCAATCTCTATCAAAATGCCACCATATACATTCACCAAGATAGACCACATACTGGGTCATAAAGCAGCTCTCCAAAATATAAATGAATTGAGAACGTACCATGACACTTTCAAATCACAATTCTATGAACCTTGAAATCAATCAGAGGAAAAAGTCTGGAAAGCCTCCAAAAACATGGAGGTTAAAGAACACGCTACTAAAGAATAAATGGGCCAATCAGGCAATTATAGAAGAAATTGAAAAATTATGAAAACCAATGAAAATGAAAATACAACAATCCAAACTCTTTGGAATACATCCAAGGCAGTCCTAAGAGGAAAGTTTATGGCAATCCAGGCCTATTTCAACAAACCAGAAAAAGTGCAAATACAAAAATCTAAGAGTGCACATAAAGAAACTAGAAGGAGAGCAGCAAGAGCACCTCGACCCCAGCAGAAAAAGGGAAATAATAAAGATCAGGACAGAAACAATCAATATAAAATCAAAAAACAACAACAACAATTGAGCAGATCAATGAAACCAAGGTATGATTTTTTTGAAAAAATACAATTGCTAAACGTCTAGCCAGATTTCTCAAAAAGAAAAGAGAGAACACCCAAATAGGCAAAATCACAAATGAAAATGGATCTATTACAACCGGTTCCTAGGAAATACAAGCAATTATCAGGGAATGCTATGAAAGATTATATACCAACAACCTGGACATCCTAGAAGAAGTGGACAAATTCTGAAACACACATGCATTAACAAAATTGAAACGGGAAGGGATAGAAAATCTGAACTGACTCATAACCAGTGATGAAATTGAATCAGTTATCAAAATTCTCCCAAAGACTAAGAGCCCTGGGCCCGGTGCCTTCCATGGGGAATTCTACCAGACATTCATATCAGACCTAATACCCATTCTTCTCAAGCTATTTGAAAAAATAGAAATAGCAGGAAAACTTCTGAACTCATTCAACGAAGCAAGCATGACTTGATTCCCAAACCAGACAGAGACCTAGCAAAAAAAAGAGAAGTGCAGGCCAATATCCTTGATGAATACAGATGCAAAAATACTCAACAAGATACTATCAAATTGAGTTCAACTGCATATAAAAAGAAATAACCATCATGATCAAACATGATCTAGGGGGATTCATTCCTGTGTTACAGGACTGATTCAACATTTGCCAATCAATCAATTGATACATCGCATAAACAAAAGAAAAGATTAAAACCATATAATCCAATTGATAAATGTAGATAAAGAATTTAACAAAATATAGCGTCCTTTCTTAATAAAATCCTTCAAGAAAGTAGGGATAGAAGGAACTTGCTTACACATCATAAAAGCCAGTTAAGAAAAGCCCACAGCTAATATCATCCTCAATGGGGAAAAACTAAGAGCTTTCCCCCTGAGATTAGGAACATGAGAGGGATGTCAACTCTCACCACCGCTGTTTTACATGTGCTGGAAGTACTAGCATTTGTAATCAGACAACAATCAAAAATATAAGTCATCAGATTTTCTGAAGATAAAGTCAATATTTCACTTTTGGCAGATGACATGATATTCTACATGGTAAACATGACAGACTCCACCAGAAGCCTAATAGAAGTAATCCATGAATTCAGCAAAGTCACGGGGGAGAAAATCGAAGTACAGAATCAGTTGCATTTCTATACACCAACACTGAAGCAACAGATAGAGACATGAAGTCACTGATCCCATTCATAATTGCACGAGAAACATAAAATACCTAGGATTAAACCTAAGCAAAGGTATAAAAGATCTGTATGATGAAAACTACAGAAAACTTACAAAGAAAATTGAAGACACAAATGGAACAACATTCCATGCTCATGGATCAGAAGAATAAACATTGTTAAAATGTCATTATTACCTAGAGCAATCTACACATTCAATGCAATCGTAATCAAAATTGAACGAGCATTCTTCTCAAAGCAAGAACAAAGATCCTAAAATTTGTAAAGAACCACAAAAGACCCCAAATAGCCAAAATAATATTGAAGAAGAAACCCAAAACAGGAGGCATCACAATCCCAGTCATTCGTCTCTACTACAAAGCTGCCATCATCAAGACACTATGGTATTGGCATAAAGACAGACACACAGACCAGTGGAATAGAATAGAGTCCAGAACTGAACCCACAAGTGTATGGCCAATTAATCTTTGACAAAGCAGAAAAGGCTATCCAATGAAAAAAAGAGAGCCTCTTTAACAGATGGTGCTGGGAGACCTGGACAGAACATGCAGAAGAGTAAAGCTAGACCACTTTCTTACACCATACACACAAAAAAATCAACTCAAACTGGCTGAAGGACCTGCATGTGAGACAGGAAACCATCAAAACCCTCGAGGAGAAAGTAGGAAACAAACTCCTTGATCTTAACGGCAGCGATTTCTAACTTGACACATCCCCAAAGGCAAGAAAATCAAGAGCAAAAATGAAGTATTGGAACCTCATCAAGATGAAAAGCTTCTGCACTACAAAGGAAACATCAAGAAAACTAATAGGCACCCCACAGAATGGGAAACAATAGTCGCAAATGACATAACAGATAAAGGGCTAGTCTCCAAAATCTACAAGGAACACACCCAAATTCCACACCCAAAAACCAAATAATCCAGTGAAGAACTGGGCAGAACACATGAATAGACACTTCTCCAAAGCGGACATCCAGATGCCAACAGACACATGAAGCGATGCTCAGCATCACTCAACATCAGGGAAATACAAATCAAAACCACACTGAGATACCGACTCATTCCAGTCAGAATGGCTAAGGTGAACAAATCAGGAGACTATAGATGCTGGCGGGGGTGTGGAGAGACGGGCACCCCACTACATTGTTGGTGAGAATGTATACTGGTGCAGCCACTCTGGAAAACAGTGTAGAGGTCCCTCAAAGAATTTAATGATAGAACTCCCCTATGACCCAGCAATAGCACTGCTAAGGATTTACCCACGGGATACAGGAGTGCTGATGCATAAGGGTACATGTACCCCAATGTTCATAGCAGCACATTCAACAGTACTCAACTCATGGAAAGAGGCTAAGTGTCCATCAACTGATGAATGGACTAAGAAGATGTAATTTATATATACAAAGGAATACAACATGGCAACGAGAAATAATGAAATCTGGGCACTCGACACTTGTGGGGACGAGCACTGGGTGTTCATTTGGAAACCAACTTGACAATAAACTATAAAAAATGGTTCTAAATTCTGGTAGTTAACTTTTCTAAAAAACATAAGATTAAACTTTAACTATACATGACATATGCCTTTATAAAGTCCTAATCCTTATGCCTATTATCTCCAATGGATTTCTTCACTAACCAAGAATTCAGCAACTCATTGACTTTTTTTCCACAATCCTATAACAAAAAGTGGCATCTGGTTTGTCCTTCAGAACCTTCTCATTTACCATTTCCTACTTTCTGTTCAAAACTATGACATAAGACTGAACTAATGCCAATCAGCCTACAATCATATTAACTGTAGAGGCTTTCATTCGATATGTTTACAATGAGTGTGGGCAATCTCAGGCATGGCTGTCAAAGGGCTTAACACAGATAAACAGCTATTGCTAGGCTTTAATTAAGTATTTTCTGTTTGCAGCATTTGCTATGTTATTTAATCCCTAGTGGAAAGAGGAATTTTATATATAAATTGTATCCAATAATACACATGCACACATGTCATTATTGTTGTTCATATATAATACACATGCATGCAATTACACATGTCATAATTATATTGCATCTAAGTTCCTGAATGTTACATCTACATGTACACTTGTAACACATACATACACTCACATATACAAATAATACACATATGCCCTCATAAATATATATACCTGCACATATAGTAAAAAACAACTAGATAATTATAATATAAAAAATTAGTATAAAGGTTTTAACTGGGTTATTTTTCAGGTTGTCAAATCTTTCAGGAAATTCACGAATTAAAAACAAAAGGCACAAAAAGACACGTTTTCCTGACCCTTCATTATTAAATTTTGCATCTCAAATATGACAAGTACTTGGCTAGCACTTTATACTTTTAGGGAACTGTATAAGTAATATTACACGTCATTTCCATGACAAGGATTCACATTTCATCATGAAATTTTCTTCTATTTCAATCGCTTGGCTTTTTTTTTCAAAAATATTTTTAAGTGCACATAGATGAAGTGTTTTATTCTGTCAGTGTTCCATGGCACTTAAACTCCTGAACATCCTCATAGGAAGCGTCGTTCCTAATTTTTAAAAATGAGTTATATAGTTTCGTCTAAGTTCTGAAAATACTGTTTTGTACCCATAAACATAGATCCTGGTCTTTGCCCTTTTATTAGTAATATTATGACTTTCCAATGCCCATCTACTTTAAAAATACATTTGGGTTTACAAAAGATCAGATGGATTTTGCCCACCGACATTGTTTACCACATCCAGGGCAACCACATCCCCATGGGGTATTGTGGCAAATTCTGGGCCAGCCACCAGATTCATACAATAAACTGTAATTAATAAATCAGGCTTACTTAGCCTGATTCTTAATACTAAGAACATGAACCATATGTTTACGATATATGACTAATGAAAAGACATTAATTATGGTCGTTAACTATTAACTAGAATTTTAATGTTGATCCAAGTATATGAATACTCAAAACATAATTTCACCATGTCCAATGGTAGATAAGACTCAACATTTTTTGAGAGATGGAATTTTGTGATTTATATAAAACAGAAACAACACTTAAAATTATTTCTTAAATAATTAAGAATAATAAATTCATATACTCTAAGTAACATGCATATATAAATATGTGAATATATATATACTATACATACAAGTTTAGACTGAAAGCCGCCATTTACTATTGACATTCTGAGGATTTTATTCACACCAATTGATTGGGAAGTTTATATTCTTGTTTAGTAGAGTTCTGATAGTGTCATGGTTAATTTTATGTGTCAATTCAACAGGGCCCAAGGGAGCTAAGATATTTGGTCAAACATTATTCTGGGTGTTTTCTGAGGGTGGTTTTGAGTAAGGTTAACACTTAGCCTGAGTAAAGACTGGTAGACTAAAGCAGCTTGCCCTCCTCAGTGAGGGTGGGCCTCATCCAATCAGTTGATGGCCAAGGCCTCCCTTAGGTAGGAAGGAATTCTTCCTGATGATCTTCAGACTGGGACACTGACATTTTGCCTCCCTTCAGATTCAACCTGAAATGCTGAGCATTCCTGGGTCTCCAAGCTGCCACCTTCATACTAGAACTATGGCATTTAGCTCATGCCTCCCAGAATAGAGTGGACCCATCCGTTCTCTTGGATCTCTAGCTGGCTCGGAGACCTACTGGCTCTGTGATTATGTGAGCTTATTCCTTATAATTAAAGGTGCTGGAGTTCAGCTCCAGTAGGTCCAGGGTTCCCTGAAGGATGGATGGTGTTGGTGAAAAAGAGGGATGAGAGAAACACAAGATTCTTTCTGATCAACAGGCAGGCGTCTCCACACTGACTGAGACTCAGCTTTATTTATGGTCAAATGTATGGGGAATAGCACAGACGTGGCTTTTGCCTTAGACAGTGATTTCTGATAATAAAATTCTTTGATAGGTACCAATTTACCAGAACACAGATTTGTAGAAGATTC
>PJEM01018127.1:0-19713 GCA_004023845.1 Helogale parvula
GCAGCCAGCTCTGGGGTCCTCTCTAAGGGCTGGGGTGTTTGGGGAAGAGGGTTCCAACAGGGGGGTTGGAGAGACAAGAGCTGTGAAGACGGCAGTCCTGATCCATAATAATCACAAGGCAGAGGATGGTGACAGCTGGCCAGCATCTTAAGTGCCTAGCAGGAGCACTGGAGCAGGAGCAGCGGGAGAAATGAGAACTTCTTTAAGTTCTCCGAATTGAAAGCAGGCATTAGCTTCCCCCATTTTACAAACAGGGAAACTGAGGCATAGAGAGGCGACGAGCCTTGGGCAAGGTTACACAGGAAGCACCTGGAAGAGGGAGGGAGGGGAAACTAGAGCCCAGTCTGGGTAATGCTCGGTCTGGTGCGTTCTCTACACTTGGCTACGTCACTGCATGTGTTACACGCACCTCAGGTGTTGGGTATCCTGAGCACTGGGTAATCCCCAACCTGCCACGTGTCAGGATGCCAGGCAGGCACCAGGAGGGCAAGGATTCCTTTGTGTGGTCTGGGGGTGGGAGGGGGTATAGTTTAGTCTTACATGTACCCTTCCTCTCGCTTTGGGAACACTTCTCGACTTGGGAAGAGTGGGGCAGAATCATGAAGATGCCCGTTTGCGGTAACAGTTTCACGGCCATGTCGGACAGCGAGCATCTGTCTTTGGAGGAAGGACCAAGTCAAAGCAATTGCGCGCAAAAGCTTCGGGGAGTGGCTGTGAATCTCACTGTTGGGGGTAACCCCTCACTGCACCAATAACCAAAGTGGGATGTAACCTTGGACTAAGGTGTCCACAGGGCTTGCTTTCAACGTTCTAGACCGTGGGTCTATAAAAAATGGCAGGAACACGCTGTTCTTTGCATTTCGAAGCCTAGGACTGAACCAGCAGATGCATGGCGCTTTCTATGTGTTCTTAAAGATTTTCTTCCGCTTCTTCTCCCATCTCTTCCCCTATTCCTCATTTCCTATTTCCTGTTCTCACGCTTCCATGCCTTTCTACGCTGAAGTGGGGGTGAGGCCCACTCTCTTAGGACGAGCTGGGGGATATAGCTAAGGGCAGCGTCATAATCCCCAAATTGGCATGTTGACCTCTGCTTTTCAAAAGAAAGCACACTGGCTCTCACCAGCCTCTCACCGAAGTCTCTGAGCCCAGCCACAAGCTGAAGACACGATATGAAGACTAGGGGCCCAGCACTAAAGAAAAGAGGAGGTGGCCAAGGTCAGAATGGGGACCTGAACAAGGGATGCGATGGGAGAAAACAGCCCGGGGTCCTGCCCCACCTGTGAGTGGGTAGGTGGTAAGGACTTCGTTTCTCCAAGAGGAACCGACGTGGATAATCCCAAGGGCCCATGCGCTGTTGAGGTCTAGAGTGGGAGGATTCAAAGTCCGCTCGGCTCTGTTAAGGGGAGGGCGGGCTGTGACAGCCTGTGGCTGGAAGAAGGAGAAGTAGATGGGTGCCCCTGCCAGGGGAAGGGTCATGCGGTGGGTTTCTCTCGCCTGAGTTGACTAAGGTGTCACTCTCAGAGTGGTGTGGGGAGCAGAGCTGTCCCAGGAACGGGGCTGGGGATACTGGTGTGCAGGCGTGGGTGAGCTGCGTACCCACGACTCGGACCAGCTCCCCTCTAACTCCCCAAAGAGCGAGGGCAGAGAGTTCCATTTGGACCAAATCAGGACCCGGAAAGTGGCTTCGGGGAGGCGTGTGTGAGCTCTGTCCATCGGGTGACTCACCCAGGCACGGCAGGGGTGGGGGGAATGAGCACGTGACTCAGTTTCCCAGGGCTGCTGTAGCAAAGTGCCACAAACGGAGTGTCCAGACAGCACGACTTTGTGCTCTCCTATCTCTGCGAGGCGTCAGCTGGGCCACACTCTCTCTGGAGGCTCCGGGGAGAATCTGTTCCATGGCTTTCCCCTAGTGTTTGGGGTTCCCGCCACCCCTTGGCCTTCCTTGGCCTCCGCTCTCTGCCTCTGCTCTCACATGGCATTCTCCCCGTGGGTCTTCACCCCCTCTCCCCTTTGTGCAAGTCTGTCTCCATGTTTTCTCTCCTCTTCCTAAAAGGATGCCAGTCATAGTAGATTCGGGTCCACCCCAAAAGCCTCATCATCAGTTGGCTACAGCTACAAATACCTTATTTCCAAACAAGGTCATAAAGACACAGGCTTAGGGCTACCTTTTGGGGAGCGAGGTAACACAATTCAACCCATAAAAGCCTGGAAGGAAGAAGTCCACCAGGGAAGGGGTATATGCATTGGCACCGATAAGGAGTTAGGCCGATTTAAAGGGCCCGCATCACATCCCATGGGCCGGTCTCTGAACAAGGGACCATTCCCTTCGAGCTTAGACTCAAATGGACAGCGTCCTGCTCAAGCAAGTGTCACATGTTACAGTTGAAGCACCAGTAGCCCAAGGGGGGCGTGAATGTCCCTGAGGGCAGCCCTCAGCCAATGGGAGGGGCTGGGGATAAAAGTGCTTGCTCATCCTCTGAAGGGACCCCTCCGGGATGCCTTCTATAAACTTCTAAGATGTTCTGGCAGACTTGAAATCCCATCATGTACCGCAGCTACCTCAGTGATGGCTTATCTTGGCTTCTCCTTCTTCCTTGCCCCACTCTTTCTGCTCCCTTGCACCTGACCCTGGGATCCCCTTGACCTCCTCCACCCCCACTTGGCTCCCATCACCGATAAAACTACCTGTTTCCAAGTCCCTGTCTCCGGCTCAACTTTGGTGGACCCTGGAGAGAACACGGATTATTTACTTCCCCATCTAGGACCTAGCAACACCCCCTTGAGGGATGGTGATAAGGAAAGCCTTCTCCTTGTGCGTTGTCTGTTTTAATCCCCGGGTGTAGTGGGTTGATGTGCTGTCCCTAAAAGGTTTATCCACATTCTACTTTCTGAAACCTCTAAACAGGGTCTTATTTGGAAAACGTGCAGATAGACATAAGCTGAAGGTCGGAGATGAGAGCATTGCATTGGCATCGTCGATGACAGGTGTTATTCACCGAGACAAAATAAGAGACACAGAGGGGAGAGGCGCACACAGAGGAGACGGTGACGCGAAGATGGAGGCAGCGAATGAAACGAAATGTACATAAACCCAGAAACGCCAAAGATGGCTGCCTCTCACCCAGCGGTGGGAGAGAGGCACGGAGCTCCCTCACAGCCCTCGGAAGGAGCCCAGCCTTGATCCCGATGTCCGGCCTCCAGAACTGGGCTGGTTTCTGTTGTTTGAAGCCACCCTATTCGCAGCAGCTTGTGACAACAGCCCTAGGAAATGAATTCTGTACGTTGGTTATTGTCATATTAATATTCCACATGTGGAACAGAGGTTCAGAGAGTTTAACTCACTTGCCTACGTGGCTGGCGGGGAGTAAAAAAAAATCCTTCCCTAAACAATCTTCTAGACCTCCTCCCTCAGAGAAGTTCCTGCCATTTCCTCTGTGTCTTGGAGAGACTCCAGAAGCCCAAGAAGTTATATTTAGGGCTCAGGTGACAAAAGGTAGGGACAGGAAGACCATGAATAAATTAGGCAAATGAAGCCTCCCCCAGGCACTGTGAGAAGTACCTGGGGAAGACAAAGGCCTAGGGGCTGACTCCCAGGGCCTGCAATTTCAAAAGTAGGGGCCAGGAATTTGTGAGTATTTAAATTAATGTGACCTCAATAATCTCTGGAGGCCAAGAGAGCTGGAAGGTTTAGGATTATTTTTGGCAGCCAATATGGCAGGCCTTTATGGTACAGAGGTCCTCTGCAAGTCAGATTTCAGTGGGAAGGGTGCAGAGGGGGTGGGGGAAGGGCTGGTCCCTGAGGTGAGCTTTGGACAGAGGCCGGGAGGAAGAAGGCACAGTTTGGGATCAGAACTTGGAAAATAAGGTGTGATTTCAGCTTCTCGTGGACAAACCGCTTGGCCCTGTGAACCAGCCACTGTGCCGCCGTGTGGCCCACGGCCACACCAGCTGGGCTCCCAGGCCAGAGACTCTTCACTGCATCTGCATAGCGGGCTACCCAGGAATAAAGGGGATTGAGTAGTTAAAGGAAACGTTTAGATTAACCAAAAGGAAAGTCTTTCTCAACGTTGAGGTGAGTCCATGGAGAACCCAAAACACCCAAATTATAGGCTCCACTAGTAACGGATTCATGAAGTGAGTTCTACGTGCCTAGCAAGATGTCGGCAGCTGAGAGTCTCTTCAAAGGAGAGAACTAGCATACTTGGGGGGACGGGGAGATCATTCACAGAAGTGAGTAATCAAGAACAGAATGGTGTGTTTCCACCTCTACCTTCCAAGGAAGACAGGGCAAAATTGGTTGCAAAGAAGAGACGCGTCGGATTCACTGAAGCCCTTGCTGTCAGACTCCACGGTTGTCACCCCTCCTTCCCTGCCCATGGCAGACATCACTAATCGATCACAGCTACTTTTTCCTTTGGACGCCCGTTAAGGTCTCGTTTCTGATGATGTAAATGAGGCAGGCATGACCAGAGGTGGCACAAGCAATGGAAGCGCCAGACCCTTCAGCCCTCAGGTGAGGAGGGTTGATGTCAGAGTCACGCAGGGGAGTGTGGAAACACAGGTAGCTGACCAGTCATCACTCAGTGCTTCTAAGACCGGGATTTGGGCCCCGGCTCCGGGAGAACTGGACCAATGGCTCATTTCCATTCTGGTCCAGGAATCTTTCCAGCTATTTCCTCTGCATCTCCAATTCATACCAAGAGGAGGGGAAATAGAAAGAGAGAGAGACAGAGGGAGGGAATCCAACTGGGATAATTTGTCACCACCCAATACGATATTTCTTTATAGAACAGACTATCTCTAAGACAGCATTCAGATGACGGACTCCTATTATGAACAACCTTTCCTGGAATGCCTTTAGATCGAATGGAGATTCTTATATCTAGTGGTCACCAAACTTTCTGCAAGGGGCAAGAAAGTGAATCTTTTCGGCTTTGCGGGCTGTGCAGCATCTGTCACAGTGATTCAACCGTGTTATGGGAAGGCAGAAGCATTCATAGATACCATGAAAACACATGAGGGCTGTTGTTTCAATAAAACTTTATTTACAAAACCAAGTGTCTGTAGACAGTAGTTTCCAACCCTTGTTTGCCCTGATCAGCGGTAGCTGTGGTAGCGGGGTCATAGAGCATGATAATGACATCTTACTGCAGAATAAACTGTGTCCTTCTCAGAAGGGCACTCTGTACTCGGCATGTGTTGGGGATTTCATAAACTCCCTGGGGTCAATAGCTTCTCATGCACAGGTTCTAAGAGATCTGGTGGTCTTCGGTGAAGTAAATTACATTATCTTTCTTTTACAATGTTTATTTATTTATTTTGGGGGAGAGCAGAGAGAGGGAGAGAGAGAATTCCAAGCAGGCTCCCTGCTGACAGTCCACAGCCCAATCCAGAGCTCCATTCCATGAACTGTGAGATCATGACCTGAGCTGAAATCAAGAGTCAGATGCCTGGGGGTACCTGCATGGCTCAGTTGGTTAAGAGTCTGACTTCGGCTCAGGTCATGATCTCATGGTTTGTGAGTTCGAGGCCTGTGTTGGGCTCTGTGCTGACAGCTCAGAGTCTGGAGCCTGGTTCGGATTCTGTGTCTACTTCTCTCTCTGCTCCTCCCCTGCTCGTGCTTTGTCTCTTTCTCTCTCAAAAATAAACAAACATTAAAAGAAAACGAGTCCATACTTAACTGAAAGAACTACCTGAGCGCTCCTAAATTACATTTAACTTTGACTTTTTTATGGAACCCTCCTGCTAAGACCATGTCCTTCTGTACATAAGTCCTTCTGTACATAACAGGGATGGAAAAGATGTGGCATACATAGCGGTTCCCCATTGTCTCACCCATGGCAGACATCACTAATTGATCACAAGACTCTAATGGATCACCGAGTCCATGCATGCCCCACCATCCTTCTTAACATGAAGCAGTCACAACCAATCACTCAGAGGTGGCCCTCAAACAAAAACATGTTTGCTACGCTAGGAGAGGAGAGTGTAGAAATGGAAAATGTCAGTGGCTAGACAAAGTCCGAAATGGCATTCAAACTGGGAGTCCCAGCTCCTCCATAATCTTGGGCTAAGATCCTGCTTTAATAGACCTACAGTGGACAAACCCAGGATGCATAAAAAGAAATCTCCCCACCAAGTTGTTCAGGATTTCCCCCATTTCAGCAGATGGTCTCCCTCTTGTCATTCTCGAGGGTCCTTGAAGCTGGGATCCAGCTGTTCCCTGGGGGAGCGTTTGGGTAGAATCTGGCAAACTCAGCTTGGAAGGAACATTTCAGCACAGATATTTGTGATCTGTCCCAAAGCTCTAGAGTTTGAAGCCAGACCCACACTAGAGTCAGGGCTCCCACGCATCAGGCTCAGAGCCCAGTTGGGCGGCCCCCCAGACCCCCGACTTTCTCCTGCTGCTAGATGAGCCCTCTGTTCTGGGCCCACCAGCCCGCCTGGAAGACCACTGCTCTTAATGTTTCCCCCTCCGGTCACCACCTTCCAGCTCACATTGCCGAGTGGAGGAGAAATCGGCTTTTAACACCATCCAGTGACCCTCTGTAAGCACCTTCTCCTGCATTTGATCTAACAAGGTGGGGACAGGTCAGTTCTGGCTTGGAAGAGTGAAAGCCTTGTCAACAGGCGGTTGGAGCCGCGTGGGAATGTGGGAAATCGGAGGCCCGGCTGGCCGGGGCAGCCAGAGAGCTCACCTGGAAAATATTTCAGGGGAAGCTGTCACGGGCATTCTGAGTGCCGACAAGATGTGTCGGGGAAATCCACTGAGCGCTTTTAGGAAGCAGCTATTTTCTCACGCAGAATCTTGCTGGCTTTCCAGTTAGGGGCCCACGGGGAGTTGCCTGGCATTGAAGAACGATCCAGAAGAATTGGAGCGGCAACTGGAGGAGGGGGGAGGACTGCATCTTTAGGGCAGAAACAAGGTCTTACCCGATTTGCTCTCATTCTCTCCTCCCTGACTTTGCTGATGCACCGACTGAATGATTTGGCACCACCGTGCCCTATTTGCAAAGATGGGGGAGTGGTACAGAGCCTGGGTTTTGCTCTGTGGTTCTTGAGTCCCAGACACACTTCTTACTAGCTGGGTGATGTCCGGAGGGTTACTCACCCTCTCTGTGTCTTAGTTTCTTCATCTTGTAAAATGGTCATACTACCAGGGCTTAACTGATCAGGTTGTTCTGAGAAATGAGAGTTAGTTCCAGGAAAGGGCTTAGGATACATGACCAACACCATGGGGGTTCATTTGGTGTATCCCTTTTTTTTTTTAACATCTATTTATTTTTGACAGACAGAGACAGATCATGAGCAGAGGAGGGGCAGAGAGAGAGGAAGACACAGAATCCGAAGCAGGCTCCAGGCTCTGAGCTGTCAGCACAGAGTCCAATGCAGAATTCAAACCCACAGACTGTGAGATCATGACGTGAGCCGAAGTCAGACGCCCAGCTGACGGAGCCACCCGGGTGCCCCTCTTTTTCTTTGTTTTGGAGTCAAGCTTACCAACATGTGATTTACATTCATAAAACACACCCTTTCTCTGATGACTTCACTGAAGAGTTTGATGAGTTCCAACAAATATGTGGAGGATGTGACCTCCACAATCATGAAAAAGAACACGCCCATCACCTTCACGAAGTTCCTTTGTGCTTCCTCTCCTACCCCCAAGCCCGCGGCAGCCCCTGATCTGATTTCTGTCCCTGGACTTCTGCCTTTTCCAGAACATCACATAAAGGACATTATTCCATATGTAGCCCTATGGGCCCCGTTTCTTTCACTTTGCATAAGGCTTTCAAGGCCCGCCCGTGTGGTAAGTACCAGCCCTGTGTTCTTGTTCTCGGCTGAGTAATATTCCACCACGGGGAAGTTCCACACTTGGTGAGTCCCTCCATCATTTGATGGACACTTGGGCTGTTTCCAGTGTGGGGTAATTATGAATGATGGGGCCGTGGACATCCCTGTGCATGTCTCTGTGTGAACACCTGTTTTCTTCCTCTTGGGTTAATACCCAAGAGTTGCATGGCTAGGTCCCGGGATAAAAGTCTGTTCAACTGCGGGAGGATCTGCCAAATCGCCTTCCAAAGTGGCTGCCATTTTTCACATTCTGATCAGCAGTGTACGAAGTTCCTGCCCCACCTCCCCCAGATCAATGGTGCTGCCTTCTTTTTTCTTTTTTCTTTTTAATGTTGTCTTTCTAGTAGGTGTTCAGCGGCATTTCGTTGCATTTTTAACTTGCATTTCCCGATGACCAGTAAAGACGAGCGTCCTTTCCTGCGCTTATTTGGCAAACACATCTCTGCTTTGGGGAGCTTTGGGGTTTGCGGTTGTTGTTTTGTTGTTGTTGTTGTTTTTAGGAGCGAGGACAGCCACCCACTTCTTGTTCTCTGTTGTCCTGTACGTGTGTTTGGGATCCTTGTGTCTGGAGCGCCTGAGGGTCCAGGCTGGGAATGGCGTCCGTCGCTTGGATTCCTTTCCTTCTCGGGGTCCTGCGTCCTGCGGCTTCATCACTGGGGTCCCCCCGGCAGCCGCTGGACGCCCCTGGGCTTCTGTTTTCCGAGGAGAGATGGCATCAGAGCCCCAGGAAACCCCAGCCCGGCAGGGACGAACACCTACTTCCTCCCCAGCTTTCACGGCCAGGAGTTTCTGCAGCTGCTGACTATCTAAGGGCCGATCGCTGTGGCCAGAGTGTGGACATGGAGACTGACCGGCTAATATCCCAAGGTTACACGCCTGTCCTTAGAGCTAGTGGAGGCGCCCGTGCTGGCTTCAGGGACGAAGGATGGGGGATGACTAGATCCAATGGCAGCACGGGACTGAGCCTGTGGGGCCAAGTCCTGTGCCTTAAAAGGCTCTCTCCCTTTGGTCTGTGCCCAGTCCCATAGGAGGAAGTGTCCATGAAGCTGAGGTGGGGGCTTTGCTGTGGGTATCTGGAACTCCTAAATTCCATGGTCTAATGGCTCCATTTCTTCCTCCAGCGCATGCTCAGACCTCTTCCTGTGTCTGTCTTCCCAGCAGATGCTGACGCCCCTGGAGCAGACCCGAGGGGCGGTTGGTAGGGGTTGGTGGGGAATCGACGGAATTCCGATGTATCATCTGGGAGGTCCACGTGGGTGCCCTTGAGTCCTTGGGGTGTGGGAGGCAGGGGGAGGGCCGGTGGAGGCATCCTAGACCACCAGAGAGTCTGAGGAGGTTTGGTAAGGCCATGAGGAAGTCCTTGAGCTGAAGCTGGCCGTCACCGGGGTCCCGTGCCTCCCGGGACCAGATCTGCCACAGTGTCTCTACGATTGGCAGTCACGGTGGGGGGGGTCGGGGGGTCCCTGGGGGTGGTTCCATGTGACCTCCGAGCATGTACACAGGTGGATGTCAGAACGCAGAGCTGGGGTCCTCAGTTGATTTCATGGCTTGTGGTCAGAGGTCTTCAAGATGCAGGGTCCCTGAGACCCCAAACATGACAGATGGGCCTGCCCTGAACCCAGTGAAAGGGCAGTTACTGGAAAAGTGGGGAGTGGATACTGGGGAGTCTTGCATAGACCACTGGGAACCTAGGGCTTTGAGGATGCCAAACCCGAGACACCATGCCCTTGGCACTGTTGTCCTGAGCACCTCTCCCCCAGGCACGTCAGAACTCCCCATCACCTTGACCAATGAAACAAGGGCAACATGCCCCCGTCTCTCGCCTTCTCTCTGGTGGAGGTTCGAGCAAGTGCTTACCCTCACTAGCCTCGGACCAGGGAATCTTGTAACATGCAGGCTGTGAGCCAGCACGTCTGAGCGGGGGAGGGGGAGAGCTGGGAGCAGGGGTGGGGGACACCGCGCTCATGTCTTAGCTCCCAGGCGGTGTGCCCGCTGCTCATGACTGGGAGCCACACCTGGAGCTTTTAGGGAGCAAAGCAGGTGTCTGATACACAGTAGCCACGATAACCACCACGCTTCCCCCAGAAGAGGGCTGTGTAGGCCTTCTGCCGGGTCCCCCCCAGATATCTCCCAGTGGGGTCATTTCTGCAGAGCGGGTTGCCAACTGAGGAACAATGAGGTGACACGAGGCAGTGGCCGAAGAGGAGGCCGAAGGTGGACACGTGCTTCCCCCCGGCAGGTGTGGGGAGAGCGGGACCAGCTGAAGGGGAAACCTCTAATTGGCGAGGGAAGTCACTCGGCTTAAACAGGATGCAGGCAGAGGGCCCCTTCCAGGCTCCGCGTGGCCTTGGGGGTTCTGGCCGTGAGGAGCAAAGGAAAGTGTGTCAGGAGGTCAAGCCTTTCCTTAGGGCTGAGCTGTTGCCACTGCCCTTTCCCTTCCAGGAGGGCCTCCCCCTCTGCAGGGACCCTTCTCGAAACACGTGTGCGTTCAGTCCCGTTACCGCACCTGCCACTGGACTGTTAATCTAACAGATCAGAAAAAAGATCTATTTGTTTCTAAAGGCAGCCGGGACAAATCGCCACAGCTTGGTGGCTCAAAATCTGCAGATGCCTATTCCCTCACCGTTCTGGGAACTGGAAATCCGGAGTCGGTACTATTGGGTCAAGGTCAAGGTGTAGGCAGGGCCTCCTCTGGAGACTCGGGGGACGATCCATGCCGTCAACCGGTCCAAAGGGCAGGACCAGCATCTTCAAAGCTTCTCTGCTCCAACGTCACATCACCTTCTCGTCCGTGTGTGCACATCTCCGTCTGCCTCCCTCTCATAACTGATGTGCTCAGAACCCACCTAGATAATCCGGGATGATCTCCGCATCTCAAGGTCCTTAGTGTAATCACGTATGTAAAGACCCTCCTCCCTTTTGCCTAGAAGGTAACATTGCAGGTGCCAGGGGTTAAGATGTGGCTCTCTCTACAGGGGGGCATTTTAAAGCCCCCCACATTGTCTGTCTGTCTGTCTCTCCCCTTTGGGATATAAACTCTGTGATGGCAGTGGTTTTGTCCGTCTTGTCTGAAATGCTGACCTCAGTGCCTATCACAGTTCCTGGCATACAGTAGAGGCTCGATAAATGTTTGCTGGGTGAATGAATCAGTGAATGCTTTTGTAAGCCAGAGGAACAGGGGCTGGCTGTTTAAAGGAAGCCTGCGCAGAATCCTGTGTGAAGGGCTGTTTGATAATCTGGGTAATTGCCTTCAACTCTGGCTCTGAAAAAGTAAGCTTTGCAGCAACACATTTTCTGAGTGCCATGCTCCTTCCCTATACAGCTGGGGATATTGCCTTTAAGAAAGGCAGCAAAGTGGGGTGCCAGGGTGGCTCAGTCGGTCGAGCATCTGACTTCGGCTCAGGTCATGATCTCACGGTTCGTGGGTGCGAGCCCCGCTTCGGGCTCTGTGCCGACAGCTCGGAGCCTGGAACCTGCTTCGGATTCTGTGTCTCCCTCTCTCTCTCTCTGCCCTTTCCCTGTCCATGCTCTGCCTCTCACACTCTAAAATAAAAACATTAAAAAAAATTAAAAAGAAAAGAAAATGAGCAAAGAATTGGCGATGGACCTTTATTTTGTTTCAACTGAGTGAAAATAAAGGCTCTTTGCTAATGTCTGAGTCCTTGTGCTTTTTCATACCAAAGTTTCATTGAAAGTGTCTAAGGGGTCCTGAGTCATGGTGAGGGCATTTGGAGCCCAGACTGCTTGAGTTCAAACCTCAGCAGTGTCACTTGAGTGCTCTGTGACCTTAAGACCAGTTCTTTGCCCTCTTGAGCCTCAGTTTCTTTATCTGTAAAATGGGACCGATCAGCGTACTTGCCTCATGAGGTTGCCATGGGGATTTCCTCACTCAGTAAATATTTATTGAGGACCTAGTGGGTGACAGGCATTGGGTGCACAGAGAAAAAGCATAGTCCCTGCCTGCCGGGAGCTTCTAGTTCTCTGAGAGACAAAGAGTGTGAGGGCTCTGCTGGGCTGGGCGACATGGTCAATCCTCAGTAGATGTTTTGGTTACTATTATAAATAAAATGGGTCATCCCCATTTCCTTCATCGTTACTGGGCACCAAACCTGCAATCGTGATCATTTTTTTTCCTACCTGTGACTTGACGGAGGGCCACCACCCCTTGGAAGTGAGGGATCAACTTGGGGTTCAGACAGAAAGCAGTCTTGTCCTCGTGAGCCAGCCGAGATGGGAGAAATGGCTTTGGCATTCGATTAAAGAAGAGGAAAAGAAAAAGACCAGGTTGGGACCCAGGATAAGAGAAGTATAGGAAGCGGAGGTAGGCGTCAAGAGTGTGAGCCAGCCTGGATGGGTGAGGACCCGGAAGGACTGTCCTTGCACGTGGTCTAAACTCTGGAATTTGTCCCTGCAGGAGCGAAGCGGGCTGAGCGGGGCGCAGTAAGGCCAGTGTGTGGCGTCCGCTGCAGGGACCTCTCTTATAGTCAGGGACTTTTAGATAAGGAAATGAGAAGAAACTTAGGAACGGGCCCGGCAGGAGGCCTTGTCTGCATTTCTCTGGATGGTGACGGCAAAGCATTGTTACATGGCATTTACTTTTACTGTTATTTCTTTCCTTTCTCATATCACGTCAACTAGATCAGGAGTTCCCTTAGGGGGAAGGGCTGTGCCTGTCTTGGTCTCAGTAAGCACTTATACTAGGAATACATCAGGCCGTAGTTAAGAGAAAACGCAACTCGTTCATGGCTTAAATAAACAAGAGATTATTTTCCCTACATAACAAGGAATCCAGAAGGAGATGGACATTGGAATTAGTTTAGCAGCCCCAGTATTTCTCTGTGATATTTTTAGTATGACTCATGCTTAATGCCTCATGGTCACAAGATAGATGCTGTGCCTCCAGACATTACATCTGCTTCCCAGGCTAAAAAGGGAGTGAAGGGACAGCAAGGTCTTACCTAGCCACTCTCATCCCCATTTTTATCAGGAAAGGATAAACTCTTTTTAACAGTTATCTGCTTAAATCACATTGGCCCGAGTGGAGCCCCAGAGCTGGCAGGGAAGACTCGGAATAGAGTATTATCTTGGTTTTGTTTTTGTTTTGTTTTGTTTTTTTTTACTATTACAACATTATAACAGCACAAAAAGCCCAAATGGAACAGAAGTTGGGCCTTGAGAATGACTGAAAAAAGGAAGGAATTGGAAATTGTCTTGAGGACGAATGAATGAGTTGTTTGGTGACTGAATCAGCCCAGAGTCCCTGTGCCCCATGCAGCAGTTTGGGATGATATCATGTCTTCCCAGTGCTCACGAAAATATATGTGGATCCCAAAGTAATTAAGATCGCTGAAGATCAGTTAACCGAGAATGTGAGCATTGGGTGGTGTTTGATTTTAATATTTAATATTTAATGCATTTTAATAATGCATTTGCTCATTCATATTAAATGAACTCATCAGGATGGGTCTCTCTTCAATTTGGACAAGACACGCTTACTTTGGTGCATGCGGGTCTCTCAACGATGCCACCGGGGATGTCCGCAAAGACACAAGGGAGACGGAGGGCTATCGGGTAGCTCTAAAGTAAAAGGAGGCAGTGCTCGGGGTCCCTGTCTTGCTTTCAATCTTAATTAGTTCTCTTTTGTCCTTGCCCCGGCTCTCGGAGCTGGCCAGTGTTTTGCCCTTGAGCCTTGAGTCCTTGCGAAGGCAGGATGGAAGTTCAACTGGATTGAATTGGGGCATCCCTGCCCACCAGCTCCTGCTCCCAGGCCCTTGGGGGTGGATGTTTAGCCAAGACCTTGTCCAACAGGGGCATCTTGGTCCAATAGACTTTTGTGGGGGCCCGTGGGGATGAGAGCCTGACCACTTGTCCAGAAGTGGAAACAGGGAAGTGCGACCTTGGCCAAGTTACTTGACTTCTCTGAGCCTCTGCTTCGTCCTCCGCATTGCTTGCTCTGAAATTCAGGCATGGCGATGTATCTGGAGCGTCTACAACGGAGCCTGGTGCCTAATAAGCATAAATAAAAATAGGGCTCCTCTTCCACCTTCATCTTACAATTAGTATAACTGTGATGATCTTGGCTGGAAAAACCTGGGTCGGGATCAAGGATCAGTTTGCCTTATTTTTTAGCTACGATTTTCTCCTGGTGTAAAAATGGACATCTGTGAAGCTTCCTGGGGTGGTGGGGAGTTAGAAATTCCACTAGGAACAAATCCTGTTGGTGCAGGAAAGTTATACATGCGGGATGCAGAAGTGTCCGACCGAGACTAAGCAGAAAGATGGGTTTCAGGGTGCCCCCCCCGGGGCATCTGGGACTCCGGCTGGGGCAGGTGTGGGAGGGTCGCCAGCCTGAGCCGGGCCAGAGGGCGGGCTGTGTCCTGGGAACCCATCTTCAACGAATAATTGCACACTGCTGGTGGGGATGCAGACTGGTGCAGCCGCTCTGGGAAACAGTGTGGAGGGTCCTCCAAAAATTAAAACTAGAACTCCCCTACGACTCAGCATTAGCCCTACTAGGAATTTATCCAAAGGATACAGGAGTGCTGATGCATAGGGGCACATGTACCCCAATGTTCATAGCAGCGCGTTCAACAATAGCCAAATCATGGAAAGAGCCTAAATGTCCATCAACTGACAAATGGATCAAGGAGATGTGGTCTAGATAGACCATGGAATACTACTTGGCAATGAGAAAGAATGAAATCCTGCCATTTGCAGCAACGTGGATGGAACTGGAAGGTGTTCTGCTGAGGGAAATAAGTCAGGCAGAGAAAGACAGATACCATAGTTTTCACTCCTATGTGGAGCTTGAGAAACTTAACAGAAGACCATGGGGAAAAGGAGGGGTGGAGGCAACCGTAAGAGACTCAAATACAGAGAACAAACTGAGGGTTGCTGGGCAGGGGTGGGGGAGAGGGGAAATGGGTGACGGGCATTGAGGAGGGCTCTTGTTGGGATGAGCCCTGGGTGTTGTATGCAAGCGATGAATCACGGGAATCTACCCCCAAAGCCCAGAACACACTGTATGTACTGTATGTGAGCCACTGACAAGAAATCGTATTTTTAAAAAGCCAAATAGCTGCACAGATAATTCCACTGTAAGATAAATACACTGTAAGGACGAAGTGTACAAGGTGGCCCAGAATTCCCTGTTGGGGGTAGGGGTCGAAAGAGGGGCTGTTACATGCTGACCGTAACTTTTCCTCCAGGCACCGGTGTCCCTGGGTTTCTGGTTGCAACGCTCCATTTCTCGGATGGAAACACTGAGGCTCAGAGGTAGTTTGGGAAGCACTCATTCATCGCATGACTTCTCGTGGGGGTGAGGTTTGCACAGCTGCTCTCTGATCAATGGTCAGAAGGGACCAAGCATGGCTTCACAGGGTACCTACCTGGCTCGTGTGAAGAAACTTTCTTTTTTCTTTCTTTCTTTCTTTCTTTCTTTCTTTCTTTCTTTCTTTCTTTCTTTCTTTCTTTCTTTCTTTCTTCCTTTCTTCCTTCCTTCCTTCCTTCCTTCCTTCCTTCCTTCCTTCCTTTCTTCCTTCCTTCCTTCCTTCCTTCCTTCCTTCCTTCCTTCCTTCCTTCTTTCCTTCTTTCTTTCCTTTCTTTTCTCTTTCTCTCTCTCTCTTCCTTCCTTCCTTCTTTCCTTCTTTCCTTTTCATTTTAATGAATTATTTTGACAGAGAGCAGCACAGGAGGGGCAGAGAGAGACGGAGAGAGAGAGAGAATCCCTAGCAGGCTCCACACTGTCTGCGCAGAGCCTGGCTTCAGGGCTCGAACTCACCAACTGTGAGATCATGACCTGAACCGAAATCAAGAGTTGGATGCTTAGCCGACGGTGGCCCCCAGATGCCTCATTGTGAACAGGGTTTCTTAAGCAAGGTGTAACTGATTTCAGGAACGCAGTGGAGGAAAGGAAGGGTGCGTGCGTACCAGGAGCCTCAGTCTCTTTACCTGTAAAATAGGGCTGATGCCCTTTGGAAAGATGGCTGGAAGGGGTCAGTGACGTGGTTCCCACGAAGGTCAGCAGGGTTCCTGGCTGTGTAGACACTCAGCGAACGTCACAGTGATTCTTACTCCAATCCTCATCCTCATTCTTTACTGCAACTCACCCAGAAGGGGACAGTTCTCCCTTCCATTTAACGGATGAAGACACTGAGGCTTGGGGGGCCCGGCAGAGACTTGCCCACAGGCACTAGGAGACACTAGAACATCGGGGTGCGGACTCCCATTCTTATAGACCACGCTACGTTCCCCTCTAGTTTTGCGTCCTCTCCCGCCCATCCTTGAACGATACTTCGATATGGAGGCTTTATCGACACATCTAGCAGAGTCACTTTTCCGTGAGTGGCTTTCACAGTTTCTTTTTGGGGGAGGCCACAAACAAATACGTGTCTTTCCCATTCGTGGGCCTGAGAACAGACACACTCCCGCTGACCCATGTCTTTGCTGCCGAGCAGAGGACCCGGGACAGAGGCTGGAGCATCAGAGACCCTCAGTACAACTGAGAAACGAAGGGCGCCTTCTTCAAACCCGAGCTCAGGTCCTCTCCCCAGGAGGATGTCTCCAGCGGCCCCCACCCGACCTCCCAGCGCCTGCTGCACAGACATTACCAGGCAGAAAGTTCCACGCTGGCCACCACATCATCTCCAGGGGCTGGCACGGAGCGGGGGTCACATGCCCAATGACTCGATGGCCCCTTTGGCCTTGGGCCGTCAGTGAGCAGCTTCCAGGGCCTGGATCCAGGTTTGCGTGTAAGTTACAGCCCCTGCAGAGGGACTACGTGCCCCCCGGGCTGTTTTACTGCCCTTGCCCATCTTTCCCGGGCCAGGTGCACACGGTGGGGTTGTCGTATGCCCTGTTCCTACTGAGACCGGAGGCCGGCACGAGGGGACCCACTGGCAGTTCTCGGGCAGGGCAGGTGTGTGAGGCTGGGGGGTCCGCGGGGAGGGGCCAGGGGCAGAAGCGCGTCTCTAGCAGACCCCTACCCCTGTCCAGATCTGCCAGCTCCTATGGATTCCAGCCTCACCCTGAGAAGGGCTTTCTCGTAGGTTCTCTGGTCTCACCCGGGATTAGCTTCTAAGCGATCAGAAAGCACTTAAAGATAGAAGGCGCTGGGTAAAGACGGAAATAACCCCCAGCCGTTTCACAGAGAATTAACTCTTTCCTGAGGCTGTTGGATGGTCCCTGCTGGGGTTGCTTGGCTCACAAGCTGAGGAATCATGGTGTCGGACAATGTGAGGTCAGGAAGGAACCTGGAGAAAGGCCCCGGTCCCGCAGTGGCGCAGCAGAAACAGGAGAAACTGAGGCACAGGGAGTGGGGAGAAATATGTTAAAATATGCACGCATAAGTCAATATTGAAACTAAAGTGAAATCCAAAATGGGGAAGGCTTCTACTTTGTGTGTTAAAGTTTCTGGCTTCGTACAAGGTTTCTGAAGCTATGTAAGCCGTCATGTAACATTGCAGCTTTGAGGCTCTTGAGTGGGGGAAAAGCAGAGAGAGGGAGACCGAGAATCCCAAGCAGGTCCCATGCTGTCAGCACAGAGCCCGATGCGGGGCTCGATCTCATGAACTGTGAGACCATGACTTGAGCCGAAATCAAGAGTGGACACTCAGCCGACTGAGCCATCCAGGCACCTCAAAGTTTACTCCTTTAAGACTCAGTTTCCACCTCTGTAAAATGGGTTGAGACATGGAGTCAAAGTTGCTGCATACATTTATATAGGGATTAAGGGAAATGATATTTGTAAAGAACCGAGGACATATGAAATGCCCAATTAAATAACTAATAAAGAGTGATTAGGATTATTACTCCCGTCCCCTGCCCCTCTGTCAAACTGTCACCTCCTACTGTCTTCTCCGTTTAGGGGAGTCTCACATCTGTCCTCTGCCCCCAACCCTGGAGCCCATCTTTGGCTTCTCTCTTTCTTTTGCCTCACAGTTGACCTCTTGGAAATCTTACTGGCTTTACCTTAAAAATATACCCAGAACCTTCCTACTCTCCTTCCACAGTGGTCTCCCCTAGATAACTTCCTAAATCTGGGGTGGAAAAAACTTACAGCCCCTGGTGAAATCTGGCCTGCTTTTTTGGGGGGGAGGGTATGCTGTAAACTCAGATTGGTTTTTACATTTTTCAATGATTGGGGGAAAAGAAAGAAAAAGAATATTTCATAACACATGACAATTATAGGAAACTCAGATTCCTGTATCCATAAAGTTTTATTGGCACCCCATGCATGCCCACGCTTACATACTGCAGGTGGCTGATTTTGTGCTGTTCCAGCAGAGCTGGGCAGTGGTGACAGAGACCACGTGGTCCTTTCCAGAAAATGTTTGCCAACCCCTGAGGGTAGATGTTTCCTGGGTATCCGTGTATTCTTGTTTTCCTCCCTACTGTCTGGTTCCAACACAGCTCTCTGAGAGATCCTTGTAATGCGTTCAGTCTTCTGCTGATGGGCCATTCAGGCAGCCTCCTGAGCCCCTCAGAGGAAAAGCCAAGGTCCTAATAATGGCCAATAAGGCCCTACATAACCCATCTCCTGTCCTTCCCCTTTACTTTGCCCCAACCACAAAGATTTCTTGCCATTCTTGGAACGTGACCAAAACGCCTCTGCCACAGGACCTTTGCACTGGCTGTTTCCTGGAAGGCTCTTTCCTCCCAGATAACCACAGGACTCACTCCGTTCACCTCCTTCGAATCTCTGCTCAAATCTCATTCTCTAATGAGACCTCTTCCAATGCTCATTTCATTTTGTCCCCTGATCCCTCCTTTTGGCCCTGCTGACCTCTCTTACTATGCTCTATTTACCTTTTCTTTTTTTTTTTCCTATTGTACTTATCACCTGCTTACAAACTAGCTAATTTACTAATCCATTTTGTTTACCATTTATTGACTATCTCCTTCCATTAAAAAGTGAGGCTTAGTGAAGGCTGACATTTTGTCCGGGTTTGTTCACCTCTGTGTCCCGGATTGTGGGTAGACTGGCTTCACAGAAGGATGACCGTGCTGTTGCACAGGCTCCCTGGGCTCAGAAGGGCTCCCGCCTACAAGTTCCTGCCCTTGGTTTAATGCTCTGTTGCCATGAAGTTCTTAATACTTTTTAAAAACATTTTTTAACGTTTATTTATTTTTTGAGAGAGAGACAGAGACAGAGACAGAGCTCAAGCAGGGGAGGGGCAGAGAGAGAGAGGGAGACACAGAATCTGATTCAGGCTCGAGCCTCCGTGAACTGTCAGCACAGAGCCCAACGTAGGGCTTGGGCCCACAAACCATGAGATCATGAACTGAGCCGAAGTCGGACACCCAGCCAAATGAGCCATCCAGACGCCCCTGAAGTTTGTAACATTTTTTGAATCACAAGTCTCGTGTTTTCATGTTGCACCAAGCCATGGCGATTATGCGGCCCATCCTGCCAGGAAAAGGATCCTGGGTTCACAGGAGACCCCCTGCAAATATTTGTTGAATGGGGGAAGAAAGGAAGGAAGGAATGGTGCATATCACGATTTAGCTCCATGAGTTTTCCTTGTTTCTCTGGCCACCCAGCCTCCAGCCTCTGCCTCCCTCACTCCTGCCTTTTGCAGGACCGTGTATTGATGTAAACGGACAAGGAGAGGAGTCAGTCCTGGACCCGGGAGCCGCGGAGAAGATACCTGCAAACGCAGAGAAGACGCAATTACTCCAGCAGCCGCCCGCCCGCCCGACCGCAGCTCGGAGCCTCCACTTAATGTAATTGAGTGTGAAGGCCAGCTAGAGACACAGGCGCCCCCGCCGCCCCCTCTCCATAATACAGACACTATTGGTTGCTAATTGGCGCCAGTGGGCTGGTGCTAATTGTCCTAATGCACTCGGCTTGATGGAGGGAAG
>PJEM01018128.1:0-19713 GCA_004023845.1 Helogale parvula
CCTCACCTCCTCCTTTGGCATCAGGAGGACAAACTCGGCGTCATCACACAGAGGAAATGTGCAGTTCATGGGCGATCCTCCTATGTCCACGCACCACGTGGCCACACCCGGAGCCGGAGCCCACCTGTGGCCACGAGCCGTGTGACCTCGTCACCGTCCTCCCTCCCAGAGATCAGGGCCGGACAGAGGACGAGAAACCACCGGTGACACGGGACGATGGCGGACTGACTGACAGCTGGGGCCCTGCTCCAGAAGGGGGCGGAGCCACATGGCCCCAGGCCCGCGAGCCCTGGCGAGGCCTGACCTCTCTCCTCCGCCGGGCCTTCGCCCCCACACCTGGGCCTGTACCAACGGCGCTCGCCCGCACTTCCTCCTTTAGATAGAGGGAGGAAAGAGCCGGGTGGCGGGGGTGGCCGGCCGGCGTGGCCCCTCACCTGAAGGGTCCTCTGCAGGCTCCTCCCACCCGGTCCTCACCGCTGAGTCCCCTCCCCTGTCCTGACACCCCCTTCTGACCGAGGGCTTCCGAATCTGTCCCCGGCCAGCTTTTAATCACTACGCCTGCCCCTCCCCCACGTGTGTTCCCTCATCAGAGAGAGAACCACGTGTCAGCATCTGCGAGAAAGACACAGGATGGAAGATACTTCAGTGGCTCCAGACCTCGTATTGAGCAAAAAAACTCTTTCTGAAAAATTTTTTATGTTGATTTATTATTGAGACAGAAACAGAGCATGAGTGGGGGAGGGGCAGAGAGAGAGGGAGACACAGAATCCGGAGCAGCTCCAGGTTCGGAGCTGTCAGCACAGAGCCCGATGCGGGGCTCAAACCTACGACCCTTGAGATCATGACCTGAGCCGAAGTTGGCCGCTTAACCGACTGAGCCCCCAGGTGTCTCAAAAAACTCTTAACTGTGCATTTGGTTTCTAGAAGAATTTTCACAGGAAGGAGACGCTTAGTTGAACCAGGTCCAGGGCCGGTGGGGGCTGTGTAAGCCGCCCCAGGATTGCCAGAGTCTCATTAGACCATACGCTTCTCGTCTCCAGGGGATGACAGATCGGGAAGCCGGCCTTGAGATTGCATTTCCTGGGTCCGTTTTCATCCGCCAACCTGCGAGCCAGAGAGGCCCGGCCCTGAGCCACCAGGTGCTGGTTCTGACGCAGCAAGGCTCCCACCGGGACGCCGCGCTGTCTTCTGAGAGGTTCCTGTCCCGGGCCGGGAAGGGGGCGGTTGCCAGAAGTTGGACAATATCCCATTGGTTTGCCTGACTCAACATTTCCCACACTGCTTTTCTGAAATAGTAACTAATGTAACACACATTTTAAGAGGGTTTCGTGATCAAATAAGTTTGGGGAAAATGGCATATTTCTTGGAGCTAGAAAGAGACTAAACATTTTTTTAAATTTATTTATTTTGAGAAACAGGGAGAGAGCACAGGCACCAGCATGTAGGGGGGGAGAGAGAGAATCCAAGTGGGCTCCATGCTGATAGCACGGGACTCAATCTCATGAACTCTGAGACCATGACCCGAGCCAGTCAGACGCTTAACTGACTGAGCCACCCAGGCGCCCCCAGAAAGAGAGAATCTTAAGCAGCCTCCACACTCTGCACAGAGTCTGGCACGGGGCTCGATCCCACGACCTGGGATCATGACCTGAGCCAAAGCCAAGGGTCAGACACTCAATCAACTGAGCCAGCCAGGTGCCCCAAGAGAAGGAACATTTTTAACTGTATTTGATCCAGCTTCCGTCATTAGGTTTGACTCTGATCTTCCCATCCTACACACACACACACACACACACACACACACACACACACACGCTGTAATATGTTAAAGTCATTGAACAGAGTTTGAAAACATTGCCGCAAATTGTAAAGTTTGAACTTCTCAACAGCCACGCCGGGTCTGTAACTCCCGTGGGCCCCTTCCGTGGCCCCTCTCGGTCAAAGCAGTAACAGCACTGACAATGCATGTTCACCAGCAGATGCCCGGTGTTCACAGGGCTTCTGGAACCTTCTTTCAGAGCCACTGTCCCAGCCTCAGATCCGGGCCAGCCACGCTCCACAGCCAGCTTCAGGAAACAAGGTGACCTTCACAGCTCCCTGACTCTTCCTGATGTCAAATCTGGAGGAGAAGGTGGGTGAGTGGGCGAGCCCGGCCTCCCCCTCCTTCCCGCCCACTTCCTCTCCCGCCAGACTGGCCTCGCACGGCAAAGTGACTCCTTGGCATCAGAGTCTCTCAAACTGGAGAATTTCCACCAAATAAGTTACATTACTTTATATGATAAGTTATGCGCGAATAATACTAACATCATCAAAGAAACAATTCAAAATTGCCTAAATGTGGAATTTTTGATGAGTACTTTGTTTTAGGATTTCGGGATGTCGACATCTCCCCCAAGAGGCTTTGGCTCTGTTACTCTTTTCTCCCCCTAGATCATGACAAAACATCACGCCTCATCATCAGTTTCAATTTTCTCAAAAAAATCTGATTTTCTGTCCTTGATATTCCAGAAAAATGTCGAATATGCACTTTCTGGGAGTCTTGCAAAATGGGAAGCACAATTTTCCCATAATGGTTGTTTCTGTAGAATGAATTTTTAAAAACTCAAGTCTTTCCTATTTTTCTTGCATACCATAGACTTGCAGGAATGCAGCCTCCCAGCCTAGGACAATGGTGAGCAGGGGAAGGACCTCCTCCTTTCAACAAGAGAGCCCCCCAAAACCAAGCAAAGGTTCAGGGGCAGACACGCGCCCCACAAGGGGCTCATTCCACCCGTGTCCTCACTCAGTCGTGCGAGCACCAGACAAGCATCTCCCCGTGCGTCGCCGCGGACACGGACACCCACAAAGTGCCGGGTCTCCAAGCAGGGAGCTCTGTTCTCATTTTTCCTTTCAACGAAGCTTCTTTCAGAGCTTTCAGGAGCAGATTAAATATCAAAAGAATAATCCAAGAGCTCCAGAAATCAATGAACAAGCAACACTCCCAAGTGGCGGAAAAGGAAACAAAAAGAAAGTGACAGGGTTTTGGGAAAACTAAGGATTTCCTGGCGGGGACAGCGGGGACTTAGCCCCTGACCCTCTGCATTCAGCAGCACGCTGACCACGTCGCTGGGGCCTCTGACGTGGGTGTAAATAGAAATATAACGACTCTGACAAAGCAGAGTGTGTGCAAATAGTGGTTCAGTGACATGACCTAACGGGTTGATTTGCTCCGATTTCTTGGGTCAGTAGCACACAGCCTCTTGCCTGGGTTGGAAATGCTTTATCAAAATTATACTGTGTGTTTATTGAAATACGAAAAGCAAAGATTATCTAAGCAAAGAGTCTCTTAAGGACTCTTGGGTGAAAATGGTACAAAAAAGGCTAAGGGTTCACTTTTTGCTTTTTTAATACACCATTTTATGTTCAAAATTATTTTTGTCAACTTAATGAGCAGTCATCGGTGTGAGGGATTTTGGCAAACCCCGCCCCCCCAGTACCCACGTGACTGTTATTTACAGGTCCTGAGCCCTGAGTCAGACATTGCCGGGCATCGCTCCCCACAGAGGGGGCGGGGCATCCACCAACCATGTTTGAAGAGTGCCCTCTCGTGGTTGGCCCATCGCTGATAGACTGCCATCCCCGCAGGCGACCTCAGAACCTTCCAGATTAGCCTCATCGCTCCTGCCACGTCAGAAAGCACTGGAGAGTCCTGAGACTCAAAGGCTCCAGCATCGCCTTGAAAACATTATGGTGCGTGGAAAAAAACAGACACGAAAGGCCACACGTCGTAGGACGCCATTTACAGGAAGCTCCGGAGTTGGCAAATCCAGACGCGGTTCGAGATTGGTGGTTGCAGGGCCCCAGTGCGGGAATGGGGGCCGTGACCTCAAGGGGAGCCGGCTCCTTCCGGAAGAGGAAAATGCCCTGGTGGGGGTCGCACGGCGCTGTGGATGAGCTCAGTGTCACTGACGGCGAACTTCACGATGTGTATTTTACCGCAACAGAAACAGGTGATAGCAAACGGTATTTGAGATAGGCCGGGAGAGGCCGCTGAGGCAGGGGACACCTTGGGCGACACGGCCACAGGACCGAGAAGGAAGGGCTGCCCTCGGTGCCCACACAGGATTCCTCACGGCGTTTGCGCTCACAGGGACCTCTGAACGGCTAACGGAATTCTACGGCGCCGTCTGAATGGTTCAGGAAAGGGAGAGAAAATTCCAGCAGTTAGCCGGGAGGCTGGAGCGCTACGCTGTTCTTGCTCGGTTTCGTGCATGAGCATTTATTTATTCCCAGCCGTATTCCAGAAGGGTGTAAAGGGGTCACGTAAGAGTATAAGCACATCAAGATTGTTTTGATCTTTTATGTCAGCTTGCTATTTCATAGTGTCTGGCGACCATTTCCACGGTCGCCATTTCCCGAATGTTGAGATGTACTAGACCTCGACCGAACCCCGCGGCCGCCATCTCCCGAAGACCAGAGACTAGATCTCACCCCCTTCAGGTACTCCCTGCATCGTGAGCCGGGGTTTAACGACTCTTCAGGTGTGATGATGACCATCCTGGAGATGTGTGAAGCACCTGCTCCTGAGGAAAGACCATTCCATTTGCGCATGTGGAGCTCTGCGGCCATAGCCCCGGGCCACTTGTCGGGACAGCCTGCGCGACCTGGGCAGCAGAGCTCTTCAGCGGCAAAATGGGGGCCAACAAACTGAAGCAATAATGGGCTCCTGTAAGAGCTGCGAACGCGACGGGAAGCCTTGCGTCCGAAGAGTTCGTCTGCAGGTGCACAGTTGTGTAAGGGACTCGGAGGCAAAGCACAGACACAGTATTCCAGGGGACAAGAGCCAAAGCCACAAAGTCCAGAGACTTCTCAGAAGATCGGAGGGCGTCCTTTACAAAAATCCTTGGACTCCTGCCTCCGGGGAGATGGAGTGTGCGCACCCTTCCTTATTCCTTCATGGAGCGCAATCGAAGCAGGTGACAGCACCAATGGGCAAACATAAGGAGTCACAGCGGGGAAAGAAGGCGGCCCCACTAGGGACTCCAAGAAAAACAGGTGTTGGGTTTGAGGATTTGGGGGTTTCCAAGCTGGGTGCTCTAGGAGCCGGCGATGCCAGTGGACGCAAGGAGCCAGGACTCACAGGAAGCAAAGGACCAGGAGAGGAGCGGCTCAGGACAGTTAACTGAAGGAGCCTGGGAGGGCTGGGCTCTGGGACTCCCGTCTCCAGGGACGTGGGGCCCCACAGACTTAGGGGACCCATTTCAAAGCTGGTTCCCATCTCCCTTTGACTCGCAGTTAGAAGAAGCCAGTGGCAGGGGACATAGGAAATCACAAGAATCTTCTGGAAGGAATGGGGAAGTAAGAGAGAAGTTCACCCCTGGGGCACAGAGGTCACACGGGGCTGGAGTGCGGCCCCCACTGCGCAGAGTGGGCGCTGCACAGGAAGCCGCCGGGCCCCAGGCACACAGGTCGCAGAGGCAGGGCAGCCGGCCAGGGGGACGCGGACCCCGGGCAGGCCGTGCAGACTTGCTGGGTTGGGAGCCCTGGTGCACGTGCGGGGAGTCTTGCAGACACGGGCAGACAGAGGGAAGACCCCCCCCCCGAGCCGTCGCTTCAAAACCTGACCTTCCAGACTCTTCTGTCTGCTCGGCAGACTCCCCAGGTCCACCTGTTCAAATATGTGCTGACTGGGGCAGGTGCTCCCTGCGGGTGGGCCCATCAGCAAGGGACGGTGCCAGGTAGGCATCCCCACGTCCTCCGGTGAGACGCCCGCGTCCCCTGCAGTCACAGTCCTGCAGCGGGACAGCAGGGGTCCGGGCAGGTCCCTGGCTTGCACTATGGCAAGATGGCCTCTGGCGGGACGGACAGGACGTCTGTGGGAACCCTTCCCCCCACGTCCCACCCCCATTGGGCTCACTCCTTCCACAACTACATTCGCCTCCCTGTGTGGCTCTTTCGGGTTCAGTCTGTCATTTTCTTTTAGGACCAGGAAGAAATTCCTCCTCTCTCTCACCCTCTGTGTGAAAAATCCAAGGAGACCATGGCCCAGTCTGACCATCGCAGTGGGGGTGAGAGGACACACCTAGGTCACATGGGTGTTGTCTTCCCAGGGAATGGGGGGGTCAGGCGCACCCCAGGGGGCCCCCCAGCGCCCCAGGGAGCAAGGGGAGACTTCGCGGAGGAAGGCTAGGAAGTGTGGGGCTCGGGAGAGGGCACTCGGCAGACACAGGCAGATGGTCCGTGAAGACGAAAGGGCGGTCAGATGGGGAGACACGGGGAAGCTGAGGCCTTGACGCCGCCTGAGGTCCAGCGGACACCTGATGGGAGGCGGAATCTGCTGCAGGAGAAAGTCACGGAAGTGTCCCAGCACCCGCCAGGCCTCAGATCCCAGCAGCCGCCAGGCCTCAGATCCCAGCACAACAAACACAGCCGAGCTCGGCTCTCAGCACCAGTGCGGCTACCAGAGCGGTCACCAGCCTCCTGGAACTTTCTGGACCCTCCACCTCCTGTGCTCCCCGTCATATTCACCCACAGCTGCTCCCAGAGGATGGGCTTTGGGCTTCAGGATCCTTGTGCCCTCAGAGGTGGAGACCCCAGCAGAGCTCAGGAGCGCAGCTCTGAGCCGGGCCTTCCTGGCCATTGGCATATTGTGAAGGTTGCCCATCGATCCAGAGGAGCCGTGCAGACCACATCAGTGCCTTAAACTGGGGCAGATGAGCACCCTTGAGACCCTCGTAGTCACCTCACTTCCCACCTCTGAGTTGAAAAACTGGAATGGAGGCTGACGGCGAGGGTCCAGGGTACCTGCCTTCGGGCGCCCCCACAGGGGGTCTCCCCGCCCTGGCTCTGTGGTGCTGCCCCCTCAGAAACACAGACACCACCGACACAAGCCCCGACCAAACTGCACGCAAAGGACACCGGTGCTTTCCCAGGGCAGACAGGGGTGAGGTGAGAAGGGCTAGCTCCTGCCATGGGAAAGAGCACAGGTGTTCGAGGGAGCCCCGCCCTCCCCTCTTCAGTGCAGCTCCCGAAGATGACGTAATTCCTGTAAAAGCAACTTAACTCCTTTTGTTAATGCTTATTTTTTTTAATTTTGTAAATGTTTTTTCTTTATTTTTGAGAGACAAAGAGAGACAGTGTGAGCAGGGGAGGGTGAGAGAGAGAGGGAGACACAGAATCCGAAGCAGGCTCCAGGCTCTGAGCTGTCAGCACAGAGCCCGACATGGGGCTCATAACCACGTAAGATCCGTACCGTACCGTACGAACCATGAACCAACCGTAAGTTCACGGCCTGAGCCAAAGTCGGACACTTGTCTGACTGAGCCCCCAGGCGCCCCTGTGTAAATTTTAATTAACAGGCAGGGGTAGCACTCAGTGATCGTCACTTACACACGACACCCCGTGCCCACAAGTGTGTCATCGAATCTGCACTCACCGCGGAAGCTTCTAGGAGGATGGGGACTCTCCAGGCTCGTGAGGAGGTTTCCATGTTGTCTGTCCAAGCCTCTTACGTGTCTCCGCGGATTAGCATCTGGAGAAGCAGGAGGCGCGAGGCGGGGCTGCAGGCCCAGGGCCCCTGGTGCTCGTGGGCCGGGCTCCCGGGGGACCTGACGCCCCCTCCCTTGGCCGGTGGCTCTGACCTGACATCCCCACCAGAAGCTTTAGTATCTGTCTTGCCTTTAATTTAACCAAAACCCTGGTGTCAGTTTTTCTTTAAAAAAGGAAAGACATACACATCCAAACAACATAACTGAGTATTCTGGAATCACTCTTCCAATAACTGTACAAGTGCTGTGTGGACCGCGTGCGGAAGTTCTCATTGTCAAGATCCGGAAAAGTGCACATTTTGAAGAGGGATTTGCCGGATCACTGACGTGTGATGCGATGTCAAAGGAAGTCTCTCGGGAGGGAAGGTGTCTTCGTTCCTGAGGCCCCTGGGAAGGTCGCCGGAGAGAGGACACTGGTCTGGGGTGATGGGCACAGGCGGCCGAGGTTCCATGAGACCCGGGCTCTGCTGAGCGCGGACCGCATGGCGCTGGGGACGCAGCTGACTGCAGGGCTTTTGAGAAGAGGCTCTGGGTCCTGGGCAGGAAGCCCAGCGGCCCGAGGACAGATCGGGCAGCAAGGCCTGTCACTGAGCGCACAGCACCATCGGGCAGAAGCCTGGCCCCTAGAGGACCGGGAAGCCACAGAGCTGCTTACTAGAGGCAAGTGACCCAAGTGACAGAGCTGGGGACCGCTGTGGCCTCCCACGCTCTCCACACCCCACCAGAGCCCTGTGCCGGGGTGCGGATGGCGGGGACGGCATATGCCTGCACGTGCAGAGAGCGCGGTCAAGCGTGTCCCTTCCAAGAGCGCTCCAGGAGGCCGCAAAGGCCCTGGCGCGGGGCACCCCCATCCCGGGACTGTGAGGAAGGACACAATCTCACAACCGGTGGCAGGTACGTTCCACCGAGATGCAGCCCTCATGCCGCTGACTCTGGAGTCTGTCCCGGCTCTGCCAGCCAGCCCTGATTGCCCCCCGCGCCCAGGGCCTCCATCCTGTTCCGGTTCCAGATCCCACACACCAGACCTCCTGGGACTCTGGCAGGTACACATCCTGGAAACCGCCAGCCAGGCCTGTCTCCTGGCGCCTGAACACAGGTTACCCACAGACATTTCATTGGTTTCTCCTCTCTCACCACAAACAGAAGTTCTGCTCCTGTTCGGTTCAGCAGTGTTGCGTTTTGTCTGCTTGAATGAAACCTTTTGGGATGAGCTGGATCAAAATAAAACAATCCACAAGCTCATTTTTTGTTTTTTAGCCAAACCAAAAGCAGCTTTTCCGTAACGGATTAGTTTTACCTGTTAATCTGACAAGTGACCCTCATCAGAAAGGAAAAGCCTCCTTCCAGCATGGCTGAAATAGAGTGCTTTTATTTACCTTCAGAGCCTGGGTCACATTATTAGTTTTTCAGTGTTTATTTATTTTGAGAGCGAGAGCAGGAGCAGAGAAGGGGCAGAGAGAGAGGGAGAGAGAATCCCAACCAGGCTCTGAGCTGTCAGCACAGAGTCCGATGCAGGGCCTGAACCTACAAACTGTGAGATCATGACCCGAGCTGAGGTCAGGTGCTTAACCGACTGAGCCCCCCAGTCGCTGTCCCTGGGTCACTTTAAACAGCATTACCAAGATCCTGGGGACCTCAGTAATGCACACACGATAGACGTTAGGGTTAAAATAATTACGGGCACTAAAATATGATTTTTCATGTCAATCCAATAAAAACACAAGTACATATTGAAACCATATACATAAACCACATCTTGTGATAAGATCTTTCAAAAAGGTATTCCTTCCCCGTGACTGGGAAATGTTAATATAAAAACCCGCGAACGGCCAACGTCTTGCTTACTTTCAGGGCCTCCAAAACAACACGATAAACCAGTACTTGGTCATTGTGTCGACTTTGAGGCGAAAAGATCATAAGTCTCAGGGGGTGACTTGCTGCCTGGAGAGTGACAGGCCCTGAGCCCCACATCTTGCTGCCCCAGGGTCAGGCTCCCGGTGGGTTCACTTTGCAGGGACTTGAGTGCCTTCCTCCCTGACCCGGCAAGGTCATGGGTGTTGGAGGGCGTGGAGGGCGAGGCTGGGCTCCAGTGACTGCAGAGGACGGGGCAGCCTGGGGCAGGCGTGAGTCAAAACCACCTGCAGAGGAATCGGAGTCACTGTCTGTTAATCAGGGGCCCCAGGGGGTTATGCACTGAGCACCCGGCTTTACCTCTGTCCTCCTGGGACTGTCACAGGGTCGAGCCGGCTCTTGTGAGGAGCAATGAGGGGAGGTCACTCTTTCATGAGCCCCCTGTCCTCCAACGAGTGTTGCTCTAACCACTTGTCTTGCTTGACCAAAGGGGTCTCTTCCTTCACAATCTCTGGATGACTTGAGCCGCCCTAAAGTCTGACGTGTTCTCCATCATCTGGGGCAGTGAATATACTATCAGCTTTTTATGTCTCTTTCAGCAAAAAATCCCTGTAATTGGAAGTCACACGGAACGTCGGGTGTGGAGGGACGTCCTCTTCTGTCCAGGACCATGTTTCCAGGCTCATATCTGAACCCCACCCTCCCGGACGCATACTGGGTCTCCTGGTAGCCCGTGCAATACCAGTGTTGACGGTACCATCGGGGTGTTCCCTCCTCTTGAAGCAGGATGTCTGACTCTCCCTCTGCCCGTTGCTGAACACAACGGTTCTGCCGCCGCTCCTGGTGGGAAGAGCAGCCTGGTAAACTGGCCCGCAGTGGCCGGAGCTCCCTGCCCAGCGTGTCGGGGCTGCGTGGCGAGAGCACGTCTGGGATCCTCATTCCAGACCTTAGTGAGTGAGGGCGGAGAGCGTGAAAGGCCAGAGCAGGGGGCGGCGCACAGAGGGTTCAGGGTATTGGCAGACACTCGGTCGGGCTGGGAGCAGGTGCGCTGGAGCAGGACAGGTGGCAGGTCTGCTCACGCCGTCTGAGGTCCTGGGCTGGAGGTTTTACCTCGAAGGACAGAGGAAGGGTTGCAGGGGAGCGAGGGACCATGATGGATACTCGTTCAAGAAGAGTGACCGGGACCCATGCAGAGCGCTGTGTGGGGGCAGCGGGAAGAGTCTGCCACGGCGTCGGGTCGGGTCAGAGCGGCTGGCCGGGTGCGGACGGCCCCACGTCGGGTGTCCGGGAGGAGCGTGCCCTCGGACACTTTCTCAGCGTGTCCCAGAGAGCGCGCCGCTGCCGACTCGGGCTTCCGGACGGGGCGTCCCCCGGAGACCCGGCGTGTTTTTAGGTTGCAGCTCAAGACGGCCAAGGTCAGGGAAGAGAACAAAGCCCAGTGTCCCTCCATGTTCTCTATAGAGGGACCCGGATCAGGTCACAGACAAAACCTCAGGGTCAGTGACACACTTACACAAATACTTATACTTCTACAAACATTTAAGTTAATCTGAAGAAATTATTGACCGTACGCACCTGTCGTGACACTGACCTTCCCACACTGACAGCCGTTCCGTCAGGAAACACCGTCTCTTCACGCCCGTCACTCAGACGCCTCAGGGTCCTGTCCCGAAACACGATCTCCTCTGAGCCGTCACAACCGTATTTCTCTGGAATACACGTTCGAACAATGCCTCTTCCTGATCTCCCTGCCGCGTCTCTCAGAGGCTCAGACGTATTTTACAGTGACCCACGCCATCGAGGATTAGCATTCAAGACTCAGTTTTGTATCCTGCTCTATGATTTTTTATTTATAGTGGAATATCTTCCTCCAGGGAGACCGATCTCCTTTGGTCTCATTAGAACACGAAACTTGCATTCTCCCGACTCTGCTCACATTATCCCCCTTGCTGAAAATTTCCTTTTCTTTTCATCTCTGTATTCTTCCATAGTCAGGAGTTCTCTGGTCCCTTCACGGTGGAAAGTGGTCATCAATCCCAGAGCAGGTGACCTTGGGCTTCTGAATGCCTTTGACCCTTACTGCTGTCGACATTCACAGCTGATTTTTCACAGTGGCCTGAGCTGTCAGACCAGGTCGTGTGGTAAAGACCCTGGACACCCTCCACAGTGGCCTCCGCGGACAACACTGACTTTCAACCTCGTGCAAGAGACAGAGCACTTCGGGGCACCTGGCTGGCTCAGTCGGTGGAGCACGCAACTCTTGATCTCAGGGTCGTGAGTTCAAGCCCCACTTTGGACATGGAGCCAAAAGATGAAGGGCTCCTGGGTGGCTCGGTCAGTTAAGCATCTTGAGTCTTGGTTTGGGCTCAGGTCATGATCCCAGGGCTGTGGGATCAAACTCTGAGTCGGGCTCAGCACTGTGCATGCCGCCTGCGTAAGATTCTCTCTCTCCCTCTGCCCCTCTCCTCCATTCACGTGCTCTCTCTCTCTCTCCCTCTAAAAACAAGAGAGAAGGACAGAGCCCTTAGAAGCCACGAGGCTCCGTGGGCAGCACGCTGGAACCGGCCGCATCCACCGTTATTATCAGAACAAAGGGTCATATTTCGCGCACCTGGTGTAAGTCACTATTCGCATGTGTTTGTGAACAAAAGATGTTAAATCAAATTTAGTTAATTAGTTTCTATTTGCTTTTTTTAAATATTCATCTGCTTTTTGTTTTGTTAAGTGTTGGCAGTTGCTGGCAGACAAGAGGCAGCATGAGAAAAATAAACGTGGTGACAAATCTGACAACTGAAGAAACTCTGCCCATTAAAACAGTTGCTAGCACAAAAAACTGTAAAAGCTTTTTAAAAATTATTTTTAATGTTTCTTTATTTTTAAGAGATGGAGAGACAGAGTTCAAACGGGGAAGGGGCAGAGAGACAGAAGGAGATACAGAATCCGGCTCCGAGCTGTCAGCACAGAGCCGGAAGCGGGGCTCAAACTCAGAAACTGTGAGATCATGACCCGAGCTGAAGTCGAACGCTTAACAGACTGCGCCTCGCAGGGGTCCCGGTGTAGAAGCTTGTTTTTATGTGGTAATTGATGGACCGCCCAGAAGAAACTAGGGGCTCCTTGGAACAAGACTTTTGAGCACCACTGAATTCATGAACTTCCCGGTGCATACTCATTGCACAAGTCTGCTGATGTGTGTGAATTTACAAGGATGTGTGCATAGCACACGGGTGCAAACGAGGCCTTCGACTCTGCTCCCGGAGCGCTGATCACAGGTAACAGCTTTGAGGGTATGGGACAACGATAGGACCAAGAACTCCCACGGAGAGAGAGCCAAGTGGTGTGTTGGAGAAGTCTGCACAGACCAGCCGAGACACGGAGAGGTTAAAACGTTTCGGGACAGAAATCGAATTCAGGTTGACAAATGGCTTTCTCTTTCAGGACACCTGAGTTAACCGTCCTCGGTCACCTGGAGGCACGTGTGAACCAGCAGGTGGCCTGTTTCATTCTCAAAAGCTGGCCGATGACAGCAATTGCTCATGTGTCTGCCTCTCTGCTTACCTGCGAATCAGCCTGAAGGACGGGTTGTGACGGTAAAGACCCAGCGAGATACACGAGGGCGCCGGCTGGAATGTGCGCCAAGGACGGGGGTTTCTGGGCTCTGGGCCGTCTACAAGGATCTGTTCAACCATGACCTTGACTCTCTCAGTACCCGGCAGTTCAGATGCTCTGAAAACACGCCCACTGCCACGTATGTAGTGATGCTAAGTAAAATAACACGGGAAACCCACGCAAATGAGCTCCTACGCTCCTGGCAAAGGCCAGGCGGAAGCAGGCAGAAGGAAGCCTGCGTGGGGTCTCGGGTCCCAGGCCCGCTCCTGGCGGCTCTCTGTCGCTTGGAGCTCCCCCTGCTGGCAGATGACACGCGCAGAGGTCACTCCCCGGCCCGAGGATGAGCTGGGAAACGTCCTCCTCAGACACGGGACCGCACCAGGGAAACTGCCCTGTCCGGTCACCCCCAGGCTAGAAGCCGACCTAGAGGAGCCCCCGGAGCCTCTGGCAGAAGCAGGCACAGAGCTTTCTGGGTCCTCAGCCCCAAGCCAGGCCCCAAGGGACCGTGATGTCACCAGCGTGATGTTACCCAAAACGGACCAGAAAGTGAAAGCGCGCAGAGTGGTTTAAGAGTTAAAGGAAGATGGGGCGCCTGGGTGGCTCAATCCGTTAAGCATCTGACTTCAGCTCAGATCATGGTCTCAGTCTGTGGGTTCGAGCCCCGCGTCGGGCTCTGTGCTGACAGCTCAGAGCCTGGAGCCTGTCTTCAGATACCATGTCTCCCTCTCTCTCTGTCCCTCCCCTGCTCCCATTCTGTCTCTCTCTCAAAAATAAATAAACATTTAAAAAATATTAATAGTTAATAGCTTCTCTGAAGCTCAGATGTAGTGGGACCTCCTGCGAAGTCAGCAGCCCTGCCCACAGAGACGGGAGTCGCTCAGGCAGGGGTGCGGCACACCTGCCACCGGACCCATCACAACGCACCCGGAGACCCACATTTCCTAAAGGCAGTGAGCAAGAAATAAACCCCCTTGAAAGGAAGAAATTTGGTAGAGGCTACAGGAGGCAGAATGAAATCTTCAACATGCTGAGAAAATTTATCTTTACCCTTCTGCTCAAAATTCTCCAGTCATTTCTCTGCACGTGAAAGTCCAGGTTCTCACCGGGGTCTCCACACATGGTGAACAAAGCCTCTGCCCTGCTCTAATGCCACCCTCGCCATGCTGGCCTCCTTGATTGAGTTTCCTCAGAGGTCTCGCTTGCTCTGCTCTCTCTAGAATGCTGTCACCTGGTGCGCGTGTGGCTCTCTCCCTCTCCTGTACCACCTCCTCAGGGAGGACCTCCTGGATTGCCCTGTATCACCTCCTCAGGGAGGACCTCCTGGATCGCCCTGTACCACCTCCTCAGGGAGGACCTCCTGGATCGCCCTACGAACAGAGACTAGGAAACAGCAGCAAGGTGCAGAATGACAATGTCCGCCCCGTGCGTCCCCGTCCACACTGTCCTCTGTTTTACTCCTCACTACAGCCTTCAATTCATGTTGATTTTTATTTACTTATTTCCACCTCTCGGTTGTCTGCCCCCGAGTAAAACGCCATGCGATGGGGACATCTTATGGTCTGGTCACTGTCACACGCGCGGCCAGGAAACAGCGCCTTGCCCAGGGGAAGCCCGTACAGAGGTCTGCTGAGCAGACGGTGCGGAATTCTGTATCCGGACGAGGGACCGTTTTCTGAGCAGAGGTGAGATCGAGGGCAGATTTTCGAGGAGGCCCAATGGGACCGGCGCTCCGTCTGCAGAGGCGCACACGCATGTGTGGGACGCTGAAGTGAGCCTCACCCGCCCAGACAAGCAGTGCTCAGCACGGCACATCTGGGGGCAAAACACCAGGGAGGGGCGCCTGGGGGGCTCCGTCGGTTGAGCGTCCGGCTTCGGTTCAGGTCACGATCTCGCGGTTGGTGGGTTCGAGCCCCGTGTTGGCCTCTGTCTGTGCTGACAGCTCAGAGCCTGGAGCTGCTTCAGATTCTGTGTCTCCCCCTCTCTCTGCCCCCCTGTTCTGGCTCTCTGTCTCTCTCTCTGTCTTGTTTCTCTCTCTCTCTCTCTCTTTCTCTTTCTCAAAAACAAACATTAAAAATTTTTCAAGTAAAAGAGTGGCAGGAGCGCAGGAGGGCGTGAGAGGTGGAGCACGAGCAGGGTCCTCTGGGAGGACAGCGAGCTACGGACCAGTTCCTGGCTTGCGAAGTAAACCCTCCCGTTAGACACAATCCTCTCCAGTTACGTGTTTCACTGTGTGTTGCTAATGAGGACACACTTACCCCACAGATTTAGGAAGAAACGAAAGGTAAAGAACGGAGAAAGACACACCAGGCAGGAGGGCCCCTCGTGGGCGACCGCTCTGACCAGACCCAGGGCGGGATCATAGCCGGGCCATCAAAGCAGAAGCCAGCTCTGCAGCAAGAGAAAAGTCACAAACAGATTTGGATAAATCCACAGTCAGAGCGACAGATTTTCCACACGCTTCTCTCTCCACTTAATCACTCGAGCTGATTCTAAAACCAGTAAAAGAACAAAACATTTGAAAACACAAAAAACCTTCATCTGAAGGCATTTGTACCTTTATGCACAGCACCCTCAAGTGCAGGTGGAACGTTCTAGGGGGGAATGACTCCCCCGCAGGCCATAAGGCGTGACAACAGATTTCAGAGGAAAGGTACGGATGTGAGCTATGCTTCGATACAACTTAGCTAAATTAAAATGGACAGCAGTAAGAAAACTGAAACACTCCGTGTTGGGGCCCATCCAGCCAGAAGTGCTGTGTGGCCTTTGGGACCCTGCTTCCCCTACTTGAAAATGTGTGCACTTCACTGCCTGACCTAAATGGATCAGAGACTGGAGTTAGTTTTCCTATTATTCATGCCACTTGGTAATTGCGGTTTCAGTAAATGGGCAGACTTTCTTATTGAAACTTCCTCCCTGGTTAGAGGCACCTTACTCACAGACTATTGTTTGAACTTTTAAAGAAAAATAGCCTTGTCATAAGCTTCAGTTAATAGTACACTAGATACGCAAAATAAGACTCTCGCTGATGTATTTTGAGTGGTCAATTAGGTTTTTTGATCTTCTGTATTGTACTTCATTTCTGTCTTTAACTTTCTGTTCTCTCTTCTGTGAAAACAATGATCTTTCTAAAACATGTGATTCCTAAGAAGTTACAAACAATGTAATCATTAAAAAAAAGATGATGTCATCACCTATGGTATATAAGACACCAAGTTTCACGGTAAAGTGTGGTCTCTTCCACCATTCATGTTATCTGTGTTCTTTCTTGTAGCTATTTCGCCAACACCAACCCCCTACTCAGACCCTTAGACTCTGGTGCGTGGGCTGGTCCCCCGCACCGAGTGGTGCCTGAACAGGGAGCTGAGTAGAAGAAGAAAAAAAAAAAATAAAGAAAAGAAAAAGGAAACGAAGATATTCAAAGGTAAGTGGAATATTCCCTGAAATAGTTCTGCTCCTTTTCGGGTTGGTTAGGATCTCACCCAGGGCACCCGGGGCCCCTCTATGAGTGGAGACAGAGAACAGGGGGTGAGTAATCTGTAATGATTGCCCAGTTATATGTTTTCCTAAGCATCTTAGTCTTGTCTGTAAAACCTCTGTGGGAGGGAATGTAATAGCCTCTGGTGTGTGTGTGTGAGTGAATGTGCGACTTGGTTTGGCTTGCCTACCGAGTTCGATTTTGTGGCTCCACGGGTGGGCACCCTTAAGGTCCCCATTAACCCACGGAACCCGAGTGGGCCTGGTCTGCGATACCGTGGTGAATGGCATATGGTCTATGATGGCATCGGAATAGCTTCCGATTGTAAATCACAACGCTGAGTCCACTATGGCTAAGCATCACCTAAGTTCCTTCGGGACACGGCCAGACAGGCATCTGATTGGTCTCCTCATTAGAGGGGGCACCCTACCCTTTGTTTGTCTTGTGTCACCGTAACATAAGAAATAAGGGATGGGCAATACAGCTTCTAAAGAGAGAAGACTTTTTACTGAGATACTTTTGCACCTCCTTAATCAAAGAGGGATTAAGGTGACTCATAACCAAATGGCAAGATTTTTACACTTTGTTCAGGAGCAATGTCCTTGGTTTCCAGAAGAGTTGCACTGTTAACTTACAAACTTGGAACAAAGTTGGGAAACCGTTACACTTGTATTATCGTCTACATGGACCAGAAAATGTCCCTGTAGATGCCTTTTCTCTGTGGAATTTAATTGGAGATGTTTTAGATCCTGACCATAGGGGAAGTAAATTGTCATCTAATGATATAGCCACAGAGATTACTCCACTCTCCTCTAGAGGTCAGACCCCTACTCCCTTGGTAATGACAGTTCAGGACAATGAGGACTCTGAATGGGAAAATAGTGATGTCAATAAGATAGATTTGGCAGACGAGGAAGCTAAATATGCAGCAGAGAAGGAAGCAGAAGATCCACCTAATTTTCCAAAATTAAAGGGATTAAGAAAAAATTTAAAAACAGAAAAATTACAAAAGGTTTCAGGCTCTAAACCCTATTTACCATCATGTCTAGAGCCAGGGTCACCAGGAAAGGTCTCTTTGTCCGCTGTTGCAAAGGCCCGACAGCAGGCCCTTCGCGAGGGAGATTTAGAATTTTCCCTCTGTTTCCCTGTTACATTTGGCCCCCTGAATGAAAGTGATGTGGAAGCTGGAGACCCCAACTGAGTCCCAGTCTCCTATAAAATTTTGAAGGAGCTAAAAACGGCTTGTGCTCAGTATGGTCCCAATGCTCCCTATACTATTACCTTGATAGAGTCACTTACAAGCCAATGGATGACTCCTTATGATTGGTTCCAGGTGGCAAAAAGCTGTCCCCTCTTCCCTTAATAATTAGTTAAAACAATTAATTATTTAATAACAATAAATAATTAAATAATAATAAATAAATAAATAAATAATAAATAATAAATATATAAATAAATAATAATAATAATAATAAATATATATAAATAATAATAAATAATAAATAATAAATAAATATAAATAAATAATAAATAATAATAGCTACAGAACAGTTACAAACTTCTATGGAGGGACTTAAGGCAGTTAATTACATAGCCACAGAGGCCTGGAAGGCTCTTCCTGCAGGATCGGGCTCAGCTACCTCCTTAACTGAAATAAGACAGGGAGCTGAGGAAAAATATGAGGACTTTGTGGCTAGGCTTATTTCTACTGCAAAGAGACTTATTACTAATAAAGATATATCTGAGATGTTGGTTAAGCAATTGGCTTTTGAAAATGCTAACTCCACTTGTAAATCTTTGTTAAGACCGATCAAACGAACAGGACAATTAAATGATTTTGTAAGACAGTGTGCAGATGTAGGTCCATCTTTTGTACAAGGAGTGGCAATAGCAGCAGCTTTACAGGGAAAAACATATGCCCAATATATGCAAACTTATGGCAACAAGACCAGAGGCAAAGGGACAGCCTGTTTTGAATGTGGCCAAATTGGACACTTTAGATCAAATTGCCCTAAAATTAATAAACAGTCCAATCCCAATGAAGGGGACCCTAAGGCTCCTTGTCCTCGCTGCCAGAAAGGCTTCCATTGGGCTAAAGATTGTAAATCAAAGTATCATAAGGACGGTACCCCTCTGCCTCCCAATCAGGAAAACTTCCAAAAGGGGCCTGCCCTTCGGCCCCAGACAACAATAGGAGTGGCATCCCTCAACCCATTCAACCCATTCTCACGAGTGTCTTCGACCTCCTCCATGCCACCCCAGGGAGTGCAGGACTTGACTTGTGTTCCGCCTCCTCAGCAATGTTAACTCCTGATATTATGCCTGTTGCACTGCCGACTGGAATCACAGGCCCATTACCTGAGGGAGTAGTAGGAATAATTTTAGGAAGAAGTTCCACTTCCCTGAAAGGAATTCAAGTTATTCCAGGAGTGATTGACTCAGATTATACTGGAGAAGTACAAATTATGGTCAGCCCCCCAAATCAAACTGTACAAATTATAAAAGGACAAAGACTTGCTCAATTACTTCTGTTACCTTACTTAAACAATAACAATTTTCAAACACAGGAACCTAGACAAAATAAGAGTTTTGGTTCCACTGATGTGGCCTTTTGGGTACAGAGAATCACAGATAAAAGACCTTTTAAAACCATTAAGGTTAATGGAAAAGAAATTAAAGGACTTCTGGATACAAGGGCTAATGTTTCATTTATTTCTGGAAAAGACTGGCCTTCATCCTGGCCTACACACTCTACAATAAATTCTTTAATTGGCATAGGGACCGTCCTTCTGTTGCTAAAAGTTCACAAATTCTTCATTGGACTGACAATGACTCATCAGGTACTTTTACCCCGTATGTGATACCTTCCATTCCTTTTACCCTCTGGGGCAGAGATGTTTTGGGTCAAATGGGGCTTTTCTTCCTAAGTCCTAATGAAATTGTCACTAAACAAATGTTAAAAATGCATTTTAATCCTGACAAGGGGCTAGGAAAAACTCAGCAGGGAATAAGAGACCCAATCATGCCTACAGTAAGATCAGGCAGACAAGGTTTAGGATTTATAGAAAAGGACCCTCAAAATTTATAGAGGGGGCCATTGTGCAATTGGCTGCTGATCCCATTCAGTGGAAACATCAAGATCCTGTATGGGTGGAACAATGGCCCCTAACTGCAAAAAAACTGGAAGCCGCCACAGCTTTAGTTTCTGAACAATTACTATTGGGACATATAGAGCCCTCATTTAGTTCATGGAAT